>OZ022242.1:2779665-3012165 GCA_963978895.1 Erpobdella octoculata
TTTAAAACTCGTATGAGATTTTCCAACCATCATCTTGCTCAGGTAGCTATTTTATTTTATTTTAAAGTTCATAAACAACAAGCTTACTCAACCTGAAGCGTGGGCGTAGGCCACTAAGTCGTGCAAAGAAGGACAATAAGTTATGTCTGCATATAAGCCTGACCGATCGCTCCTTAGCCAGCCTGGTGGTGACGAACAGTCTGGGGAAAGCAAAATGGCTAAAGAAACGGTAATGGTTTGTTGATTTTATGTATTTGGTAAATTAAAGCTATTATTTTGTAATATTACAAAATTACAGAAGTAATACAACAGAAGTAATATTCGAGGCTAATTCTATTATTTTTATTATAATTCGGCTTTTTATGAAATTTTCTCAAACAAAAAATTAACAATATGAATAATTAAATGGTAATCAAACTTTTTAATGACAATTTTCATTATGTGCGTATGTAACAGAGTCAAAGAAAAGGCTACGTTTTGGCTTTCTACAGAGGTTCAAGCGATGGGGATGTCTCTCTCACAGACACAGCCCGTAAATTTCAGGAGGAGAAGAGTTTAAACTTGATTGACTTGATTAATCGGTATTTAATAAGCAATCATTTACTTTGTAAAAATATTTTTTTAAGAGGAGTTAATGAAAGGGTTTGACTTTTATCGACATAAATAACAGCTTTAAAAAAATTTCTTTTCTCAGCTTTTTCTAAAACTTGCTCTTTTTGATCGTTAAAGTAATTTCATTTATGCCTAACAAGTTCTGGATTGGCTCATGAGACCAAAAAGATGCGCTCTTTCTGCCTCCCAAATGTCGAATTTGAGTTTGCACTGGTAAACATCGGCAAAAAAGGAGCTGGCATCAACCTACTTGAAGATTGGGACGAAGGAAAAGAAAATATTAGAACTGGAGTGGCCTGTAAGATTACTTTTCAATAAGCTTATTATACTTACTTATATATACCACTATGCCACAGATAGAAATACCGCGCCCCTAGGCAGAGGAACCACGAAATCCTGATACTGAACCCTGTCCACTTTCCACTAACCCCCCCATCTGCTACTTCTTGTGGAAAAGTTGCCTTGCGTCTAGCTCTTTGCCCCATCAGGAAAATTGAGGATTCTACGCGATTCTACGAAAACACTATGTTAATTTTTAAAACACTTAAAGCCTAAAACTATAAAAAAAACTGTTTATAAAAACATGAATATATTTTTAGATGAATAAATAAGTTTATAAAATAATAAAATAAATCTTCTGTTAATAATTTACAAAGCGGGCGTCAAGGAACTGAACGAGTCTGGTGTCAAAATCATCTACGTTGATCCGTGCGGTGATGCCGAAGGTACAATTTAGATTATTAATAGAACAATTTTTTTTTGAATATTTAATTATCATGCTAGTCTGCTAACTTAACAGCTGCGGCAGAAGGAGCCTACTTGTGTACTTACTTCTATGATGAACTCAAGTCAGCTGATAAAAAGAAACCACCTCCTGAACTGATTCTGGCACCAAACAACAATCCGTCAGTTATTATTTTAAGAATCAATGCTTAGAGCAATTCCAGCTAAAATTGCTTCACACATTCCGCTTGTTTTAGGCAACAGGCTGCTTGGGACCGAGGAATAACTTTAGCTGGAACACAAAACTTTGCCAGATACCTGATGGAATCACCTGCCAACGAGATGACTCCAACAATATTTGCCAGGAAGGCTGAGGAAAAGCTTGGTAGTTTGCCAAACGTCACTGTTATACCAAGGTAAGTCTTTTGAAGTCGATGATTTAAAACATTTTCTGAGTACTTACGTCAACACTGCTCTGTGCCCTAGGCAAATCGCAACGCCTAGGCTTTTTTTACAAAGATTTAGCACAAGCCTTTTTCAAGACAAGTCTTGCTCAAAGGCGAGAAAGGGTCCTTGCAAAGGCAGCCGTTTATAGGCGCCTACCCCTTTAGCAATGCGAGTGAACTCCTGTAAAGTGCTAAATAATTTGAGTTTTTTTTACAAAGAAAGGGGGGTCTGGACCAGTAGGACCCCCTCTGTATCCACCCATGCATTTTCTATATTTTTTGTCTATTAAAACCATCATTGATTGTTTTAGAATTTTTCTCATCACTTTTACCATTGAAAGATGATTATCAGAAAAACTCAAATCCCGACACCATTTCGATTCCATCTGTTCCGATAAAACCAAAACAAGTCTGTATTTTTTTTTTAATATTTGTTTAACGAATAGAATATTAATTCAGAGACAAGGAATGGGCCAAAAGCAAGAATATGGGCGCATTCCTGAGTGTGACCCAGGGAAGCCATCAGCACCCTGTTTTTCTCGAGGTATCTTACAAGGGAAGCAATGATCCTCCAGTTGTTTTGGCCGGGAAAGGAATAACATTTGATTCGTAAGCCTTCAATTGTTTGTTTTACAAGCGTAATAAATTAAATTTTATTTATTTATTTATTGTATATGCAATACTACACGAAAAACTATAAAATTGTAAAGAAATAGCATCATTTATTAATGTATCGTTACATATTTTTCGAAACCAGTGGCATAGTGTTAAGACGATTTTATTTTATTATAGTAAATAAACGATGATAAGTTGTTTTACAAGCTAAAACTATTATTTGCTCTTGTTTGAACAGTAGCGAGTGATTTTGACAATTTTATACAACAATTGATATAACAAACTATTATAAATCCCCTTGTCACTCATATCGTATGAATGGCTTAAGCTGACGCTATTGACTAAAAATTTACTTTAACGTGTCAGTTTCTTTTAGTTTTTTTTTGTGCCTTATGTATATGTATGTATGTATGTATGTATGTATGTATGAAGTTATAAGCTAGCCCTCAGTCATGCTTCCATGATCATGCACAAAGCGTGTTTATTTACAATAACTAAAATATTGCTGATGCAGGGAAATTTGACATAACATACGTGACACTAGATTATGGATAAAGCCACGTTTTCACACAAAAAAATTATGGTGTTTTTTACAGAGGCGGAACTTCTATTAAGGGGTCGGCAAAGATGGACGAAATGAGAGCTGATATGGGCGGGGCAGCTTGCGCCCTCAGCGCCATCTTAGCTGCCGCCAAGCTGAAACTGCCCGTCAACATTATCGGTTTGTTTTAATTTTAATTCTTAATTAATTTGTAGATGAATTTCAACTTGATCGTGAAACCTGAGCAGTATAAACGCTTTGGACGCACCAAGCTGAATATTGTCGTTTCACCAAAAGTCCTAAATCTTAGAATCCTAACTTCATGAACACAATTACTCCCAATATAATAAGAAGTTGTTTGATGCAATTTCTTTCTTACTATAAACTTAATAGTCTACTACACTGTCTGTGTTAAGCCAAAAATATCTGTGTTTAAGGGACTACTAGAGGGTTTATCTGATTTTCTGTTTTTGCTGTTGGTAACTTCAGGTTCGGGACCAGTTTGCCGTAAGTTAAGTAGAATTTAGAGAGCAAATTTCCTGACTTGATACGTTTTTTTCTTTATTGGATTCAAACCACAGATTATCCAATCACAAGAAAAGAAATTTTTTAAAACAATTTAAGACAGAATGTTAGTTTTTTTAAATTAGGACTCATGCCTCTGACTGAAAATATGCCCGGAGGTGGAGCAACCAAGCCAGGCGATGTTCACAGGGCCATGAATGGAAAGTCAATCCAGGTATTTGTAATATTCCCAGTCACTTTTAAAACAACAGATAGCATGCAATAAGAATTAAGAAAGTGATTTGCCTAAATCTGTCGTCTGGCTGCATAGAGGTTGCTGCAATAAGCTCAGCGTATATCAGATCTCATTTTCAAAAATATATTGTTGAATTGAATACCATTAATAGCCAGCGTGTTTTTGTACTATTATAGCAGTTTGTATCTGTTTCAGCTTAACTAGACTTGACTTAAGAAATTTTCATATTTGAAATTCCCTCAGATTGATGACACAGATGCTGAAGGGCGATTAGTTCTCAGTGATGCCCTGTGTTATGCAGAGACCTTCAAGCCTTGTGCCATCATTGACTTGGCCACGCTTACTGGTAAAATACACGACTTTTAGTGAATTAAAATATCTAAAAAATATGATTTATTAACTTCAACATCGGTTATTTCGATCCAGAGGCGTAGGGAGGGGACAGGGGTGCAGATTTTGTTTTGTCCCCGGGCGCAGAAGACCCTAGCTACGCCTTTGTTTCTATCAACCAAAATGCCGAATCGAAAGCAAATAAAAATATTTTATCGTCAATTTTAATCAAAATATCGTATACGACTGTCGAAAAATAAATATGTTTATAAGTGCTTCGATATCTCCAGGGTACTCAGTACTCATATGACTACTTCAAGACTCAAGTAGATAAAAAGCTAATTTAACTTGAAGTTAACCCTGAGAGCAGCACAAGCGTAGAAGTCAAAGATTTACCTCTAAACCAACACATTTCTATTATAGTTATAAATCATAAAACTCTCACTCGCTGGGACCTCGAAAGCTTTTTCGGGCTGGTTTATTTATTCATTTTTACAGCCTGTCCCCTAGCGACCCACCACACAATGTTAGCCTAAAGAAACCTGCGTATTTTTTTTAATGATAGTTTATAGTCCTTTACACCAAGTGTTTTAAGACTGAATTGGCTGTATGAAGGAAGCACATAAGTACTTCCTGTCGTGGATCAAAGTTTGATCCTTTTTAACTGTCCCTCCTCCTTTATCCAGGCTTGGGACTGGCTCGCAATTAGCGAGGCGGAGTTAAAAAAAACCTGCGTATTCATACGCGGCTCTTTAAAAACAGGACCAAGGATAAAAAAAAACCACGCCAAAATTTTGTTACCAGAGCAATAATCTGAGAGCAACGTTTCTCTTATGTTAATGTTAATATAGATTTAAACTATATAATAAGTAAGTATAAGAGATAATATTTTGTGGTCTTGTATTACAGCGTAAGTTGACCTTTGTAGAATGGTAGACGTTGTTGAACTCTACCAATTTAAACAGTATAACTTAACAACTGTCCATAAAGTATGTTACATTTTTGTAGGCATTTTTTTTATAATATGTAAAAACATAGCCTACAAAACTGTGACATACTTTATGGACGATCCCATACAAACTAAACCATGTCAATTGTCCGGTATAACTATGTTTCCAGATGTAAAATAATGTTTATGTATGTAAACAGGAGCCATGTGTATTGCGCTGGGTGAAGGAGCCACAGGTGTCTTTACGAATTCAGAATCTCTATGGCAACAAATGCATCAGGTACTATCAGTGGTATTCACTTTTTGCAATTTTTAGACTTTTATTTTTTTGTCAAAAAAGTCGGTAATAAATTATAAAAATAATAGCTGTACCATCATATTTTTTAATTGTTTTAAACAAACTTAATAAAAATGAAATGATGCATTATTATTAATGATTTTTTTATATACATTAATTAAAAGGCTGGTGTCAAATCTGGAGATAGAGTCTGGAGATTTCCGTTGTTCAAGCTGTATTCACAGCAAATGACGGACTGCCTTCTGGCTGATGTGAACAACATTACAGCTGATAGAATTGCCGGAGCCTGCACTGCTGCTGGCTTTCTTAAAGTAAATAAAATAAAAATACTACACGGGCCGGGCTGGGGTGCCATGGAATTTAGGGCTTTCAAACGGGCCATCCTGGGTTTGAAGTCGGGCCGAGTTTTTGCGCCAAGTATATAGGTTCTAGTCGTGTATAAACGGGCCGGGCCTGAAAATGTAGCATATGAAACGGGCTGGACCGCGAAAAATCGGCCCGTGCAGTACTCTAAAAAATGCTTTTCATCTGGGGGGGGTGTTTTTTGTTCTAATTTTTTTGACAAAAAATAGGTTCTTTCAAGGTTTTCTGAATGTATTTCAATTTTATATTTTATTTTTTTAAATAATAAACCAACAAAATGTTTTAAATCAAAAATAATTGTAGCTAAAATAGTATTTAAGAAACTATTGTTTTATGATCTATCTATAATACCTACCATGTTCTAAGTTGTAAAAAATGAGTGTACTTTGCCAGGAGTTTGTGACATCAGATCACTGGATGCACATGGATATTGCCGGGGTCATGTACAATGCCACTCAAGTTCCATATCTTCCTAAAGGCATGACGGGTAAGTTGAGCTATTTTATTTAATAATTTTGCTGATGGGATGCAGAAATTTATTCAACCGAGCAATCAATAAAAATATTCCCACAAAGCTTTGCAATACCCAATGACACTTGATGATTTTCCAAAAATATATGGACTAAAAAGTTTCTTGGAAATAGCATTAAAAGAATTTGCACAAATTGTCAATTGTTTTTTTTCCTTTGTCTCACTATCTACTGTCTTGTTTTAGGGTGGTCCAGGACTTCAAATTTTTAACCTGCCCCTCGTCCCCCCCGCCCGAAAGCATCCTTTAAAAACCCCTGAAAATGTCAATATGGAAATTTTCAAAACTTTTCTCTCCAAAAATAGTTGATGACAATGGGGGGGTAGTCATAAAAATGGCGCCCAGAAACACGTGTTTTTCTCTCTGCATCCTTCTCTACGTCTCTGCTCTCCCTAACCGGTCCTAGCTGCTACGCCATTGTTTTTTTCTACAAACCTTTTACATTTAAAATATTATTACAAAATATTAAACAATTCAAAGCCAAGGTGTTCCGCATAAAAAAACGAGCTCAAACTGTGCTACGCGGTCTTATTAATATAATCTTGTTGAGCCATCCCTGATTTTAATTGATTTTTTTGTTCCAGGACGACCAACAAGGACACTGATTGAATTCCTGACCAAGTTCAAGAAGCCTTGAATGGGAAAAAATACCTTTTAAACAAAGAGAACCTTTAATCGTACTGAAAATACATTAAGCACGCATCCTTGCAAATTTATTGTTTCAAAGAAAAATATAAAGGTTTATATAAAATAAAAATTTTCTGCTAAAAACTGCAAGACATTTTTAAGATGATATTTACTATAGTTATTGTTAAATTTTTCTGTTTTATGTTGTTTCAGCATTTAGGACACCTCTTTCAGAGTTTTTAGTTGTTTCTAACAAAAACTCTTAATTTTTCTGAAAAAATTTTCTGTAAGCCCGTTTTATGTGAAAATATTAACTTTTGTTTATATCATCTAATTTTCAAATTTGTTAACATTTAACAATAAAGTTATTTGGTTTTGACACTTAAACAATGTCATTGTTTGAGTTGTTTACAAGCCTGCGACAAATTTTAATGCTGCGAAACTCTCATATATATGAAATGAATGAAGATCAACAAAACAGAGACTGCTAAGCATAAGCGGAAGTCAATAAACTGAAGCGCTCTATCTAATCACCGACACATCATAGTTTCATATTGCCATAGAATCAAAACAACAGCGTTATTGTCATAGATTCTTTCAGAAACTTCCCAGAAAGGTGTTTGTAAATGTAAATGTTTGATAATTTATTGAGCGCCTTTTCCGTTTTGTTCAAAGGCGCTGTTCTTTTACATGCCCCACGGAGAGAACGATTTTACCCGCTAAGTTTTCCGCTGACATGGGCTACTAGGCAGTGAGTGAGAGTCGAACCGTGAAGCTCTCACATTCAAGGCTAACGCTCTACCAACTCAGCTAACCTAGCACCAAGGTGTTTTCTGACATTTTTGCTAGACTACAGAATGAACGATTCTCGTATGAGTGACTTGGATAAGAACAATGTAATTAACAAAACTACCTACTACAGTGGATCATAGATATCGTATATCTATGGGATAGATGATGTATGGCTTATTTCTTTAAAAAAATACATTCAGATTCAAAAGTATGTCATCTAATATTTTTTTTTCGAAAACAGGACCTATCTGGAATGAATTTAATTCAATGAATGTTTACTATGTTTGTCTGCCTATATTAGAGTATTAGGATTTACGCCACTTAAAAAATTGTCAGACATTATTATTATGTTTATTTTAGCAACGCTAAACACCTGCGATTTAGTGAGGATCATTGGTGTTGCTGTTTATTGCATGTTCTGGTGTTAGAGTAGCAGCAATTTCCAGACAGTCGTCTCCATAGTAACTGCTCATAAACACCTGTGATTGTATGTAGACTCCGATTAGCATGGACTGTAAAACGAAATTGACTCTCACAAGCCAGTTACCGTCAAATACATACTTGCTCTTTATAAGTTATCCAGACAAATTGTCCGCACCGTATTGCCCTAGTACCCTTTATAGCTTATAAAGGTAAAAGATAAAGGTAATCGTGACATTAGCAGGGGGCTACTTTGTGAAATACACCATAGCAGCGCCGGAGACGGCTCGTGCATGTGAGCGGTCACTGGCGTCAATTACACTTGGTACCGATGGTACTGCCATCTTACCTGCTACCAGTACGTTTATCCGAAACCGGGATCAGGATCTTCCGAACCCTATTACACCCAGTCGTGAAACTGGTACTCATTGGCTGGATTGGCTTGAGTAGTGTGAGTGAAGTTTTTGCTCAAAGGAAAACAGAATAACACCTCGCATGTGACTGAGACTTGAACCCGTAACGGCAAAGAATGAGGCAGCCACAAGACCAGCGCCTAACAATTAGATAGTCAGTAGCCGATGCTAATAAACGTCAATGAATTCATATTAACTAATGCATAAATAACAAATAGACAAAGAGATAGTCGGTAGCCGACGCTCGTGCAAAAGCTGAGCTGAAGAAAGTTTATGAAACGTCACTGAATTCATATTAACTAATGCATAAATAACAACAGTGCTGTCATGTCTTCGTCAATGAAGGATCCGTTCAAATGTTTAAGAAAATAAATTGCTCATTTTTTAAACATTGCGTATTGACAGGGCGGCTGTCTTTGTATAATTCCTGTGACATGTGCTTACTTTGTGAACGTGGTTTTAGCAGAGCTTACTTCATTCTTAGGTATACGTACCTGCATATCGTATAATTTTAGCGATGACAAATCAAGAGCTTAAGTTTTTTTTACATGTTTAATAGCGATTCTTTAGCTGTCTATGCTGTGAAAAATTGATTTGTTTTTTCATTGGCTAAGTTTTGTGTGTCCTTGCCTGTCTTTTAGTCAATACAGTTTGAGTCAAACTAAACAAAGAATGTTCAATAATTTCGTTACCTGAAACGATTGAAACTGAAAACTAATCTTTACTAAAATGTTGCTAATGAAACTGAAACTCAAGTTTTTTTTCTCGTAATTCCTATTTTAGCCAGAACAACACGAATCCGGTTCGCGAGAATTGAAACAAACGTTATTTTTAATAGTAATAGATGGGAACTTTACGATTTATGTTAGTGGAAGTGAAGCTAGTTTCAATTATATCGCATCGGGTTCTAAGAAAGAATATGATGACAGACAGTTTAATGATATAATACAAATTAGGTGTAATATATATATATTAGTATAAAACAAGCTCCGCAGAACTGTATATACATTACAAACTCTAATAAATTGACAGAAAATAACAATATATAATTGTATAAAAAAAATTAACGACGAATGCAAATAAGAAACTCCAGTAGCCATCTTCTTATTTTTGATACAAAAATATAAGTACTTCTTTCAGTAGCTGGTTTAGCATAAAACCGGGGCGTCAGAGGCGTCGCGAGAGAGGAGCAGGGGACACGTGTCTCCTGGCGCTGTTTGTAAGGGACACCAAAAAATTGAGAAAATATTTTTAAAAGTGAATCTTTTATGAGTGGAATATTACCTACGACTGACAACTCACCACCTGCCATAAGCTAATTTTCAAATAAAAAGTTGAAAATTCAGAGAAAAGTACCCACGATTCACTCCCAACCCGTCTTCAGATATTTTTAGAAGAAAAACATGCAGATGGACATTTCAAATATCGCACTTTTGATACATTGTTTTCGGGCGCCAAACACCTTAGTTACTGAATTTACGTCCTTGTGGGAAGTTATCCCCGCGCTCATGCTGAGTCTAGAAAAGCGCCCAACGTCTTTTTTCTAAGTTTATAAAAGATCTAAAATT
This sequence comes from Erpobdella octoculata, assembly GCA_963978895.1. Taxonomy (NCBI): domain Eukaryota; kingdom Metazoa; phylum Annelida; class Clitellata; order Hirudinida; family Erpobdellidae; genus Erpobdella; species Erpobdella octoculata. The sequence continues at coordinate 2,789,652 of OZ022242.1, forward strand.
TTTGTTGAAAGCATTCTTTTCACTTTCATCTCTCTCATAACATTTTTTTTCATCGAATCAAGAAAATTGGTCTGGGACCAATATTATTTAATTTTTATACTTAAGTACATCTATCAAAGTTCTCCATTATCTTCGCAATCTACAAATCAATTGGATCTTAAAATGAAACCAGAGATTCTTTCATTTCAAGTTAATAATTTCTATCTTCTTCGTTTGATTCTTTGTATTACCTATACCTACTAATTTTCCGAACATGTTCTTCAAAAACTTTTTTGCTTTTATTATTTTTATTGCATTTAAAAAATTTCGGCCAAAAAAGGTAATTAACATTTTCTGTTACTTGTGTTGATTTAATGCAAAGGGATGGGTAATCGTTTTCTGTTTATTATTTATTTATGTTAACACTATGATTTGAATAATATAGAAGTATTTGATTTATTTTAGATAAGTAACAATGACTGCTCGTACAATAACTTTTTAAAGAGTATTTCAAATTCAAATACGCAATTAAAATTATCTTTCAAATACTTATTAAAATTATATTTCAAATATTAACTAAAATTATATTTCAGTTACTAATTACAATTACTTATTTATATTTGAAGTACAAAATACTGCTATAAATACAATAGGTACAACCCTATATTTTATTGGCGGTCATAAAATACGCATCCACAAAGTGGCGAAGTGCCTAAGTTTTTTTTCCAAAATTGTACGTTTTTAAGATAAGTAGTTTTTTTTAAAGATAATCCATCTGAAAGCCCGTTTTGTAGATTGGTGAGAGCCATGCCTCTAGCACTGAAGCTGAAGATGGAATTGGAGTAAAATTTGAATAATTTGATATTTCGATGACTTTGCCGTGTCCAGTGTCCTGTCGAATGTGTCAAGGTAGTGGTAGTGCGGGCACTATAGCTGTATCTGATTGGTCTTATCTTATTCCCTTCATTATGTGTCACCACTTCCTTTGTGAATGAAAATATTTTGACATTCTGGAAAGGTTGCAAAACATTCCGCTTTTGCTTCCCTAGCTTTAAAACGATGCGCAGATTCCATAAAAAATATTGCTTCTTTTGGCTTCATCTTATTTTAAAAAAGACGCATCACAGGTGCCAAAATAGATCATCCATTTCTAAAAAGAACTGAAATCGTTTAAGCAATTTTGAAAAATTGCTTACTGCAAACCATGGACTCCTTTCACTTTCCTTTATAATAGCATATATGCTATTATTAATGAGTTCATGCCTGAACCAATCAATAACTAAAAGCAACACGGAAGTTCCTCGGGCACTCTTATAAAATTTTCATTGCCCCACGCGGTAAAGCCTGAATCCGCCACTGACGACTTTAATCTTTCAAGGACTTGAATAAGATTAGTATAATTGAATAAGTTTAGTATAATTAGTATAAGTATTGAACAAATATAAGTATAGCATAATTACAAAACAATAAATTGATCGAAGCGAAATATCTACAAACTGCTCTAAAAAAATAATATAAATGCTTACAAGAACAAAAAAACAAACACAACACTTATTCCACACAAACAGATAAGTATGAAAAAAATAATTCTGCAAAAGCCTTTAAACTTTTGGTAACTTCGTTAGAAAGTTGATTGTTCAATTTTAAGTGCTGAAAAAGCAGAAATTTTTGATAAGACGAGGCGATAATTTGACTGCTATGTTTGGCTTAAAGCAGATGAAGAAGTGTTGAGAGTGAGAGAACAACAATCGATATAATGTTGAGGCCCAATGTTTCTTTTAGCGTATTTAGGCGATTAGTCATGACCGCGGTGAGTCGTCTGTTGATTTCGTGTTGTGTTTTTCATTTATCGTCGTATTATATGAAAAATATTTGCGATTTTTTTCGAATTTGCATCGGTCATTTCTGGTTACCCTTGAAAAACGTGCAACTCGGCCGGCGAGAGAGCGTCTGCTTGAACGTTTTACTGAATACTTTTTCTCTTAGCCGAAAGACAACGGAGCGATAATCGCAATCTCGAGACATCCGGCGTTTTCAACATTCTACTTTTGTTCAACGAGAGTGCTAGATGTTTTTTCGTTGTATTTATCGATGATAATGAAGGATTGCGACATATTCTCGTTTAACTACAGCAGTAACCACATGCACGCACACAATCACACCTATGTTCAATGCGCAATACGTTAGCTAGCTCTACTGGTGGCTAGCTTAGCTTAGCTGCAGTGCTGCACTACTTAGCGCGTCGGTTTTCACGAGTCCGTGTCATGTGAGAATTTCGCTTTCTCTATCTATATAAGTATAAGTATAAAGGCATTTTATTGCTTCTGACCGTAGTTGCTTTTTTGCTGTCACGTTGCAGCCCAATAATGGAAGAAGTAATGTCTATTATTATTATTATTATTAATAATACAAATATTTTATTATAACATAAAATGCACTTTTTCATATTTTTTTATATTTCCATTACAATCAATTACAGTACAAGATAGGCTTACGAACTGTTTTATTTTAGCGATGCTAGCTAAATTAAATTGATTTTAATATAAGTTGTTTTGTTTAGTAATATAGAGCCAAGATTGTGCTTTATTCTTTATTTAAATTTTCTAAAATATAGACTGCAAGGAAAGGCCTGGTTTTGGGTTTCTACGAGGGTGAAACTGACGGTGATGTGTCTCTCACCAAGACGGCCCTGAAGTTTCAGGAAGATAAAAATCAGAACCTGTTGAATCTTCTCAATCTGTTAGTAAATGTTTATGTCGTTGTTTATTCTGAATCCAATTTTCACAAAGCTCAAATTATTATTTTTTTTATATATGTTTATCATTTCTCTCAGTTAATATTTAAAGCCTTAGAAAAATATTTAACGAATTATTGCATCAGAAATTATTAAGACCGTTTATTCATTAACCAGTTCCGGGTTGTCCCACAAGAAGAACAAGGCCCGACTTTTCTGCGGCTTGGACCAGGAGTACCCTGAGGTTGCCCTCACAAACCTTGGGAAAAAAGGGGTTGGGGTCAACGAGCTGGAAGAAGTTGATGAGGGCCGGGAAAACGTCAGGATTGGAGTTGCAGGTAGAATTATTAAAACTTTAAACTGAATAGGAGAGTTGGAATTTGATGCAGCGGGGTAGGTGGATGGGTGGATGGGTTGCAAGGGGTTAGGTGGATGGGGTTGCACGTCCTTGAATGGACCTTGTATGTAGTGTGGTGGTAAGGAGATCTGGAATATAAGACATGGAGGTTGTTGGAATGACAGGAGTGGAAGGAGCAGATATTGGAACAACTGGTGGGAACAGGTTGAACTGGATATGTGCTTGCTTGGTCTAAAGTGGCAGCTCTGAAACAAGATATGTAAAGAAACATGAAACGAGGATAAATTCCAGCCTTATTAACCAATATTATTAGTCAATAAACAGTATTTGAGAAATAAATAGTTATGATGATTTTGTATAAATACTCTGGATATATTTGTTTAAGAGTTGCTTAAGAATAAAAGTATAAACAGCAATTTCCTGCGGACAACATTTCAATTATAATAAGTATCTACTGATGCAACTAGTCAGATTATATTATTGATGTTGTAAGGATTTTTATTGAATGTAAATTTAAAGGCCGTTTACGTGGGCAAGGAATGACTGGCTGCAGATGTCTATGGTGCAACAAGTCATTAGAAAAAATGCATGTGTAAATGCTCTAATGCATGACAATGACATCTAAGAGTTATGAATGCTGGTTGCCTTCCAACTTTCAATGCGCCAGTGAATAATGTATTCATACTCGCCAACCACACATTACTTATTAAATAAGTGGCACGATTGATTGGTTGAGCATTCTGCAAGGCAAAAAATAGACTGTTTTAGTATATATTATAACTATACAATATTTTAAAAAATGATATAATAATTTTTTGTCATTCAATTTTAATTTCAGTTGCTATATGAAAATTAGCTACAATTATTAAAATTAGAGACAATTTTTTAAACATTCCGGTAGTATCTGTTTTTAATAGCACGAAGCTATTTCGATAATGTTTAACTCAAGTAAATATTAAATTAGGTGTTTTTTATATTAGTTAACTAATAAAAATGGTTCTATAAAATTTATTTTACAATATATTTAAGACGGAAAAAGTTTATTAAAACTAACATAAAGCACCCACGCCAGCATGATTGGCTAAAATATCCTTGAAAAAAGTTCATTGTAATTGTCATGTGTAAACACTTACTGGTGCAAAGATGCAGCTAAAGTTTTGTTTGTCAGTCAATCTTTGCCCTTGTAAATGTGTCGTAACTCATGTGCTTTATTGAATGTAAGTGTAACTTATGTGTTTTACTGAATGTACTTTATTGTTATGGTGTATTTTAATGAATGTAAGTGTAACTTTTGCACTTTATTGAATGTAAGTGTCTAAGTGTAGCTTCTTATTTTATTGAATGTACTTAATTGTAACTCATGTACTTAATTGAATGTAAGTGTAACTTTTGCACTTTACTGAATGTAAGTTTAGCTTATGTACTTTATTGAATGTAAGTGTAGCTTATGTGCTTTATTGAATGTAAAGGTAACTTATGTACTTTATTGAATTTAAGGGTAACTTATGTGCTTCATTGCATTTTTGTGGTTTTAACAAATTACATAGATTAATTGTTACCGATTCACGTAGTGAAACGTAGTGATTAGTAATGGTTATTACGATCTTTCACACAGCTGCCGTGAGACTGTTGAGCGACGCCGGAGTCAAGTCCGTCTATGTCGACCCTTGCAACGACGCAGAAGGTAAGGAGAGTTCAAGATTCGTTTTCGATGATGATACGATGTGTTGCGATTGCTTTTACAACCGTTTCGTTGAACTTTGTTATCAAGGAAACGAGCATAAACGGTGTTGAAATATTTGATAGCGATATCAGATTGCGAGATTACATCTAATATTAGCTGAATATTACGTTCAGCCCGTCTTGATAAAGTGTTTTTTCAAGTGGATAGTGAGTTGGAAGCCTGAGACAGATCTTAAAAATACCTACAATATTGTGTAACCCTAGAAAAGGCTTTTTGCTTTCAGCAATTGTTTTACGAGGATTGTAAAAAAAAGAATTTAATGACTGAAAGATGAGGTTTGTAGTAATTTCAATGAAGAAGAAGAGTAGGGATAAATAACGATAATGATGAAAATATTCTCTAAATTAGGAACTCTGTAATATATATATCAGTTTTTTATTCTTTCAGATATGTATTTAAAACAAGGCAAAAACATAATTTTGCTAAATAGTTATTGATTATGTTGCATAAATCATAGATGTCATGGTTATTTCATTCTCTCAACCACATTTCACTAATCTACGATTAACGATTTATTAATAACGATGGTTTTAATTCAAAATTGAACGTTCAAACACAACAGCTGCAGCAGAAGGAGCTCACCTGTCTACCTACATCTATGACGAACTCAAATCAGCTGATAAGAAAAAACCAGCTCCTCAGCTGTTCCTGGCACCGAACAACAATGCGTTAGTCGAGTTTTTGTTCACTTGCGTACCTGTGCTGCGTTGCCGTGTTGTTGTTGTTGGTTTGTCTGGACGTCCACTATTGCTGGCCTCAACTTAATTTAACCCGATCTTTAGACGTAGTTTGTAAGCATCTGCGTCCCGATATCGTTATCTCGAATTCAATCGAGATTTCAAAACGATACGGGATTCCCGTATCACCATTGAAACGATACAGCCTGCGGAAGAAGTCTCGTATCGATATTAATTGGCGATACTTAAAATTTCATTCTCGATTAAAATCCCGAAAAATATCGGGATTTTTTAAAAATATTTTCCAATAAATAACGAAAGTCATACATATTTAATTAACGATTGTCACAACTGTGAATATTTGCAATTGATTCATCAACATTGATTAATTAATCTACCTATTGACAGAAGTTTATAACTATTATCATCCCCACTTTAAATTCGGTTTTCCAGACAGCCTGTAGCCCCATTATTTACTATTTTTAGTCTGGGAACCGGCAGCAAAAAAGCCACGCTCCTCTTAGGCTGCTAGTCGAGCTCTGCATACTACTGATATTACAAGCCCTACAAGGCAATCGTACTCGCTGACATCGATGACTATTATTATTAATGAGTAATGTAATAGTAATGATCATTCTATGTTTATGTTTTGGTTTAGTCTGTTTGATAAACTTATTTTTTCAAATTTGTTACATAGAATTGGAATGATTATTTTAGTGTTTCGATATCCGTAATTGACCGTAATAGTAGCTCATCTAAGATATATCTTTATAATCTCGATGATATTCTTGGTTGTGTGTGAGTATGTGTGTGCCACCTGTAGTGTGCACGACAGTGCCGTAGCCCGTATCGTCTGCAGCTGGAATTCGAAACTTTCTCAGCTTCTTTCTTGCTATTGCTAACCGCATACGCCATCGCCTATAAATAAACACGCTGGGTTTTTTCACTTTTTTAATTCTTGCATAGAGGCACTTTCTCGTGTTTGTCATCATTATCATGCCGCGTCACTAAATAAAGTAAATAAATACTTTCTATCGGCGGTAGCATTTTATTTAGAGTCTAAATTTAGACAAATAGATGTACCGAAACTAAACAAATGAAACTTTTTTCAAGTTGTAAAAAAAAATTAAATTTGGTAAATTTTTATAAATTTTGAAATTTTTTAATAGTTATATATTTTTTTCAATGAATTTCTTTAATGTAGTTATTAATATTGTCTGTCGCGTATAGTTCATCATTCTATGTTATCTCTAGGCAAAATTTCCGCTTCAGTCGAGATCCCGAAATCGTATCGTATCGATATCGTATCGTTATTGGTCGAAGCGTCTCGTATCGTATCGTTTAATTCGAGGCAAATTTCAGAAATCGTATTCTATCGTATCGTTCCAAAAAAATAACGGGACGCAGAAGCTTAGTAGTTTGACAAAATATTGTTAAGCCATAAAATCAACTGATTGATTGATACCTTGTATGAAGTTTACAAATCATCAAAGAATATGAATATTTCGGTCGATCAATATGTGTCAGATCATTTTCATATTTATAAAGTGGGTTTATCCAATTTTTTTCCCTTAGCGACCAGACGGCGTGGGACAGAGGCAGAATTCTTTCCGAGGCACAGAATCTGGCCAGATACTTGATGGAGTCACCGGCCAATGAAATGACCCCGACCATCTTCGCCAGGAAGGCTGTCGAAAAGCTCGCCGGTCTGGAGAACGTTACCGTGACACCGAGGTCATACAACTTTAATGTTTATGTAGTATAGATAGTTTTCAAGAAGCCTTTAACCCTGTTGCTACAGCTTTGTTTGTATGTGTGTGTGTGTTTCGGTACTCAATATTTTCTATAGAAAATGTTAATTTATTACGTGCATATAAAAAGTTATTTACTTTCAAGTTGTCAGCATTCGAGGGTTGTCTAGACACTTCAGATGCATAGTAATTCAATGTCGATTTTTGTTTTTTATTATTATTTAATGAATTTAATTAATTATTCAGTTTATTTATAGTCAGGTACAAAGGTCTAAAATGCTTCTCCACGAAGCAATCGACAGTGTTTCATTATTAAATATTCCATTCCTATCTATTCTTTATGACCTCATTCAGAGACAAGGAATGGGCAAAGAGCATGAACATGGGTGCCTTCTTGAGCGTGGCCCAGGGGAGCCACCAACCCCCGGTTTTCCTCGAGGTTGCGTACAAGGGTGCCGACGTCAAGCCCCTCGCATTCGTCGGAAAAGGCATCACCTTCGACACCGGCGGCATCTCCATCAAGCCGTCGGCCAACATGGACGAGATGAGAGCTGACATGGGCGGAGCTGCTTGCGTCCTCAGCTCCATCTATGCTGCTGCCAAGCTGAAGCTGCCTGTCAATCTGATCGGTCGGTTTTGCATTTTCAAAATCTTTTTCGTTCTCTTCTTTTTTATATTTCAAGTGGTGAAACTTGAGACATTTTATTTATAATTATGTTATTGTAGTTATCCAGGCGTTTTACAGGGCAGGTCAATTGAGATTGACAATTGCTGTCACGTTCTGGTGAGAGACAAAGTGAAACAAGTTTCTTAGATCGAATTAGTTGTTTAAAATATTACAACTAATTTGATCAGGGAAAGTTGTATCATTTTGTCTCTCACCTGAACCCGAAAGAAGAAGTTAAGTTTCGAATTTATTTGTACTGAAAGATTCTTTTAAAACTTCAGATCATAACAAGAAAGACGAATATAATTTAGCGACGAGTCGTAGATAAACTTTTTTATGGTGACAATCATTTCCAGGACTGATGCCGATGACGGAAAACATGCCAGGTGGTGCTGCCACCAAACCAGGTGATGTGCACAAAGCCATGAACGGAAAGTCAATCCAGGTTGTTTCGCTTACCTCGTTACTACGCGAAACTGCAACGTCGGAGTTTTTACTAATACAAGTTGTTTTGTTTGCATTCCAATAGATTGATAACACAGATGCTGAAGGTAGATTGGTACTCAGTGACGCTCTGTGCTATGCGGCTACCTTCAATCCTTGTGCCATCATTGACTTGGCTACTCTTACTGGTAGTTTACTAATTAAAGCATTTTTGTTACGTGGATAGCTAGTTTTTGGGTCGTGATGGTTCATATTGCAACCGGTGTCTTCACCAACTCTAAAGCACTGTGGGAGCAGATGCACGAGGTTTATGTTTAAATTTGATGCTCGGTCGATAACTGTCGATTGTAATTTTGGGAAAATGGTGTATATATATTGCATGTATTTATTATATTAAAATATGTTTATTATATTCAGGTATTCTAGTATATTTCTTTTAATCAGGGATTATGTTCAAATGAATAACTAAACATAAATATGCTCATTCAAGGCTGGGATCAAATCCGGAGATAGAGTATGGAGAATGCCGCTATTCAAATTGTTCACGAAGCAGGTGACCGATTGTCCTCTGGCTGACGTCAACAACATCGGAACTGCTGGAAGGGTCGGAGGAGCTTGCACTGCTGCTGCATTCCTTAAGGTTGTGAGAAGTTGTTAATGTGTAGTAGTAGTAGTAGTAGTAGTAGTAGTAGGAGTAGTAGTAGTGGACCTCCTGTGTAGCGTGTATCACATCATATCATTCACTCCCTTCGCTCGTAGTAGTAGTAGTAGTAGTAGTAGTAGTAGTAGTAGTAGTAGTAGTAGTAGTAGGAGTAGTAGTAGTGGACCTCCTGTGGAGTGTGTATCACATCATATCATTCACTCCCTTCGCTCGTGGTTTCTCACTGTATATAATGATAATTTTATTGAAATCTTGCTATTATATATCATAATTATATTTTACTAGCAGTGTTGTCTGGGTTTTTTGGTTTTTTTCTCATTTTTTGTCCATAAAGCTTAAAATAAAAAACAGATTTTGTTTTTAAATTTCTTACAACCTTGCTGAAGAAGACTACACACACGCATGTTACCTTTTAAATATATAGATGATTACCGTAAATGCTGTTGCTTGAATCCCTTATACCAGTTTCTGGGATGTAAACTTTTGTTGAATCAGTTAGTGAGTGAACTGTTTATATTTCGCAGGAATTTGTCACTGCCGATCACTGGATGCACATGGACATTGCTGGCGTCATGAGCAATGCAACTCAGGTTTCCTATCTTCCTAAAGGCATGTCAGGTAAGAGTAAAAGAAAGAGGGCGTATTCATTTATTTATTTGTCGTTTTCCATCTCGTACGGTTTTCACGTGTAATTATAATTTGAGCTGATTGTGTCGGTTGGTGCTGAGGACATTTTGTTTGAATTGAGATATCTTGATTGTGTTGACCATTCTTATCGATAAATGATCGAATGTTTGCTTTTCGTTCCAGGTCGTCCAACAAGGACCTTAGTTGAATTCATGACCAATTTCAGGCAGCTTTGAATCATGTTTCATTGAGAGTTGAAGATGAGGATTTTTTGACAACGAGAACTTCATTCATGTTCTGTTTAATAAATTTTCTTTGTTTTTTACAAGATTGAACGTTTTTCTCTAAATGATTCCATTTATGAACCTTGAATGTGTCTGGAAAACATGTATGTAGCTTGAATTTGATCTTGTGTTGTTTTAAAATGCCCTCAAGACTGTCCCACGAGATCTGAAGTTCTGAGATTACCTATGGCCATCGGCCGTGATCAGTGAACGATTTGTTAAGTTTGGGGTCTCCTTGTATACGGTTTCATTGTTCGGGTTTTAAATGATCGTTATGAAATAACGTGTATGGCAATGAGTTCATGGCGATCGCTGAATCGCATGCTGGAATAGGAGAATGTGTAATGTCAAATAAACTTGTATTGAAATCTAAGAAGGGAACTGAAAAGGGTACTCCGGTGATATATATTAAATGAGATATACATCTTAAGACTGCTGTCACTAATTCGCAACGGACTGAGAGCTAACTTAGTTGCTTAGTGCAGCTGTAATGGTAGCTGTTCTGAAAATAAAGTTCAGCAAATTGCTATCAATTGGTGTAATACAAGAGACCTGGTGAAAGTTTGTTTTTGCCGTGATATGAATGTAAGGACATTCCCTCCCCCGACAGACCCTAGGACATTTCCCCCCCTGTTGTAAGATTTTTTCCATGATATGACGTTTTCTCTGTCATATGAAAATAATGCAGTAGTATGAATTTGTGGTTTTGCAAGAATCTCTTTCATATTAAGGTGCTAACCCTAACGAAGTAACTAGCGGGATGCTAACCCTAATCCTAGCCCTAACCCTAACGAAGTAACTAGTGGGATGCTAACCCTAACAAAGTAACAAGTGGGATGCTAACCCTAACAAAGTAACAAAGGGGATGCTATCCCTAACAAATGTTGTATGTATGTATGTATGTATGTATGTATGTATGTATGTATGTATGTATGTATGTACCTATGAATGTATGTATGTGTACATATATGTCAGCAATTTCGCATAACGCGGTGGCCGCAGCGGTCAGCACTAGCAGTTCATAAAATGGGGGCGTATATACAGGCGTTTAATAAATATCTATGAATAAAAGTTATTATGTAATTGTACACTGTCCGTCCTAAAGATCCAAAACTTTATTATTACCTAAGCTTATTATGCAAGAGGTTATCCAATTACATGAAATATTATGTTAGATTTAATTGTTCAAAAGAAAGCATCTCAAGATATTGAAACTGTCTTACAGAGGCATGGCATGAAATGTGATTTTAATTTGCTTGAACCAGAACCAGGTTCGATCTAAAGTTCTAAAACATTGAACATTTTTTGATATTGGTTAGCAGATAGAACAACGACTTTGTCTAATTAGTCGTATAATGATGGCAAAGAAGGATAACGTTCTTTATTTAATATCTGACAGTTCGAAGCTCGATCAATACAAAAAAAAACGTAATTTCTGGTTCACTTATAATATTGTAATTAGAATAAGACCAAATATGTTTAATTTTGGATGCATTGCGGTTTTCATTCCCTTACATTAATTTCACCGCCGGTCTTGATGGTTTGAATGTTTGCAAACCCTGCAAGTGAAAATTAATTAACTAACTTTGTGTCATCCAATCGAGATGAAATTTGAAATAAAAGCTCGGTCCTCATGGCAATGCATTATAATAAAGTTTGACAATTTTATGGAAAAAGATATTTCGTAATTAAAAATAATAATTACCTAAGTTTTAAAGCAAAAACAAATCAAACACAATTATATGGATGTTAACATATATAAATTTAAAAAAATTATTTCAAAAGAAACTTTTTTTTTAATTCTTACAAAGTATTATACATGTATAAGTATTTATATATAAAACATGTGACCATGTGACGACTATATAACCTTGAATAAGTGCACGCATGTCACGTCACATCTGTGATAATGACCTACAACAACTATACATTAACTCATCCAAAATTAGCTAAAACATAATAACAATATCATTTTTTTCATTATATTTCTTAGCTTTCAATTACATATACAATTAACAAATTAATTGATATTATTTTCATTAAAAAAAATAAATAAACGCTTAGTCAACTTTTAATCAATTTAAATGAAAACGATTTTAAGATTAAAAAAACATTTAAATCTCAGAAATTTGTGATAAAAGTATAATTTGCATCAAATTATATAAAAATCGAATAACAGAAGTGTTACAAAAGTTTAACTACAGAAATGCTGAGCTGAACATTTTTTTCAATAATTTTTTTTTCTTGAGAAACCCACTCGTAATACAAACGCCGATAGACCATTAAATGCAACACAAAGAAAATGTAAACAAATAAAATTATTAATTAATTACAACGTAAAATAAAAATTTACGTGTTTTTATTTCTCATGTATTCATATTAAGGTTCATGGTACTTCCATAATAGCTCAAAACATGTCATATTTTATGTGCTGTTAAATCGCTGGCCAGAAAACGACTTTAAAGTTATCTACGAATGCTAGTCCAGCTGAAAGAAAGCTTCAAGTTTTACGAGATTTCTCAGGTTAAATTTTTTTTTCAATCGCTCCTTGTTTACACCAATCGGGTTCATTGCCGGTAGCGGTAGATCATAGTAATAACCAGCCAGCCTACTACTCACTACTATAACATCGCCTGGAGGGTAGAAAAGAAATATGGAGACAAATTTTAAGATGCCAAAATTAACTTTTACTTTGATTCCCAAAGCGATCAGAGTGTTGCAAACTCCACAAGTGGTGGTGCAGCCGGTGCAGCCCGTCGCAGCTGGCCAGGACCGAGACGAGCTTCTCTACGGCTGTAGTAGGAAACGAAAAGCTTCCGGCGATCCGGTCGTTCATGACGTCCTGCAGCCAGCTAAGAAGCGAACGTGTGTTGTAATCAAGCGACTACCGACCACACTTACGTTAGACGGCTTACGCCCTTTAGTTGGGGTATCAACCAATGTAGCTAATAAGGTACCCGGTTTGTGTAGAACACCGATTGAGGCTCCCGCCGTCTGTGGTGGTTTTATTAAGCACCCTTTTTCAAATCTCGACAAACAAGTGATAAAAGTACAACGGTCGCCGCTGAACGAAGCAAACATCTGTCTCCCACAAGCTGTCCAAACGACAGAGCCTGCCAAATTTTGTATTGGAAAAACTCCCCTTGACGAATTCTTGAAAGTTGGCTTCTTTGAACAAATTTGGACATCTGATAAATCCGGTAAGTTCTTATACAGTTTTAACAATTAAAATTTTAAGTTCAATTACTTATAATCTTAATATTATTATTGCTTTTAGATTTTTGAATAACGATTTAACTCTTTAATTTGCAGCATGTCGAGGCTACGACTTTTTGAACAACTACGAAATCATATCGCGACTCGGAACTGGTGGATTCGGCAGCATCTTTTTGGCCAGTAGATTCGCCGACGGCCGTAAGGTTAGCCCCGCATCTCTTATCTCGTCGTCAGCGCATACGGCATAGTTAAACCATTGTGCAGCTGATGCTATGATGATATAACTTATTTTTTATTTTTTTAATGAATTCATTTATCTTTAAATAGGTAGCTGTCAAAGTTGTCCACGACATATCATGGTTTCCATTAGAAAAAGTGAGTTGTTTTTTTTTCAATGTAACGTCTAGTAATTAGATTCTAGTTACAAATTTTCGGCAAACGTAGCCAACCATTTGACCGAAGTCTGTAAGAAAGCCTATAACTCGGCTGTTTATTTTTATAGGCATAGCCAGTAGTTGTTTTTTTTAACCACACTTAGACCCTAAGTCTTTTCATTTTCAATTTACAGCCGTGCGAAGCTATAGCAGAGAGCCACCCTTCAGTCACATCAGTCCCCCTTGAAATTAACCTCATGGTTGAACTGAGAGGCGTCGAGGGAGTCATACAACTGCTGGACGCCTACCAGAGTACGTCGTCGGGCTACATACTGGTCCTTGAGACGTTCGACGGGGCCACCGACCTACGCAACTACATCAGCTCGAGAGGCCGACTGTCGGACTGCGAAGCGCGGCATTTCTTCAAACAGGTACGCGATTTCAGTTTAATTCTTATTGTCACATAGATGTAATACTTGGTACTCGTACTCGAGTACGTTTTTCAAGTACTTGTACTCTTACTCGATACCATGGTACTCGTACTAGCACCATAACTACTCGCAACATCTCTGTATTGTCCTACTTTGAAAATACCAGTCTCTGTATTAAAGCAATCGTTTTTCTTCTTTCAGACCGTCGAGACCCTTAAGAGAGTCTACGAAAGAGGTATCTACCACATGGACATCAAACACTCCAACGTTCTAGTCGACAGGGCAAAACGGACGTCACTGCTAATAGATTTCGGAGCCGCAAGACGCGTGAAAAAAGGAGCCTACAAAACCTTTACAGGAACTCTTTGGTACTGTCCACCAGAATGCCATTCTAAACAGTAAGTTTTTTAATTGTTTCCACTGATTATGTCATTTAATAATAGCTAAATATAACCATTAATAGGAGCTAAATATAATCATTAATAGGAGCTAAATATAACCATTAATAGGAGCTAAATATAACCATTAACAGGAGTTAAATATAACCATTAACAGGAGTTAAATATAACCATTAATAGGAGTTAAATATAACCATTAACAGGAGCTAAATATAACCATTAATAGGAACTAAATATAATCATTAACAGGAGCTAGTATAACCATTAATAGGAGCTAAATATTAGCATTAACAGGAGCTAAACGTTTTCAATTTTATTTTTCATTCATTTTTAGTTCTGTGTAATAAAACCAACAAGAGCTAAACGTTTTCCATTTTATTTTTCATTCATTTTTAGTTCTGTGTAATACAACCAACAAGAGCTAAACGTTTTCCATTTTATTTTTCATTCATTTTTAGTTCTGTGTAATACAACCAACACCGTAATGCTAATTTTAACAGATTTTTTAAAAATAATAAACTTCAATCTAAAAATGTTGATGATTAATTATTATCAGATTGTTTGACGGAATGAAGATGACCAGTTGGTCCCTGGGCATGCTCCTCATGATAATGATAACAGGCTGCGATCCGACCGTAGAGTGCACCGTCGATCAATTGCCGAAATCGTACGTCCTTCCAGAATGTCTTTCGCCGAGTACGTCGTAGTTTGCCTTTACATTAAACCAAAAAACAATTGTTACTATTATTAAAAATCTTTGAAAAAATAAATAATAATTTTTTTTTATAAAACTTTACAGCCATTCAAGATCTGATCATGAATTGTTTCCACAAAGACCCGGCAATGAGACCGGATCTGAAGGGGATCCTTCATACGACGTGGATGCAAGAAGGAGCGAACTACGGTTATTGGTCAGCAACTGAATATTTAGAGCCGTTATCAGTAAAACCATCATACAGATTCAAAAGACATTATCCGTAAATAATTAATAATTTATTTAAACTAAACTTGTTTTGTAAATAGTCATCCGAAATTGTTGAAGGTGTTAATTTTGTAAAATACAGGAAACTTTTTGTTTATTAATAAATGAATTTATAACAATTTGAAACTTTTTTTTACAAATAAATTCATTTATAACAATAAGAAATAATAAAGGGTTAAATTGAAAACTTGAGAGTTTTAAATTAATGTGTTTTTGTAAGAGCCATGAACAAAACCCAGGCTCCTGTTGACCAAACGAATAAATATGCAGTAAAGAATGGGATGAATCAATCATCATTTCATATATATATATATATATATATATATATATATATATATATATATATATATAGCTCTATTTACGAGGCGTGCTGTTGTGCTCGGTCATGAAATGATTGAACAGGGGATGTTTTCAACCCGAGACGAAAAACAGCGAGCGATGAAGAAGTATTGAGATAAGGAGGAAGAGATATCCAGGGAAAAAAGGATCAGAGAAAGAAAAAGAGCATTCAGCAAAAGAGCGCTTAACAGTAAAAGTAGAAGAAAATCTAAGGCCTGGCTTACGAAAGTTTTTCCTTAGATTTTTAAGTAACGAGGGGAAGGACAATTTTTAATTGTATACATAATCAAGCAAATAAAAAAAAATCACTTATCATTTAAGGAGTAACCCGTGCAGAAAAATCAGATAGAGGTGAAGAGATACGAGAAAACTGAAAAGTGCAAGAAATAACTGGACAAGGATTAGGTTTGGAGACGTAAATCAGCAGAGAAAAGTTAGCACGCAGCCGAGGTTGGGAAAAGTATGTGCGATAGAGAACACTACACGATACCTTGGAGAAATTGAACTTTGGTGCCCGTAAAGCTGTTATTATGTCCTTTCAGTGTTCAGCTTCCATACAGTTGTCATCTGACCAGATGATCGTGTCTATGGAGAAATCCAGCCAGAGAAAGGCATAAGAAGAACCGACTTGACTGTTTTCCAGGTCAGTATGTTGAACTGAATTTTCACCTTTGTTATTAGCACCTGAAAATAGTTCTATTAAAAACCAATATTATCATCACATTAACAGCATATTTAAATTAAATTATTGTAATAATATAATTATTATTACATCGAAAAATAATTATAACTCTTTCAAAAAAGAAAACCAGCTATGTCGGTATTAAATAATCATCATAACTAGAAAGTCATAATAAATATTACTATAAAGCTCAAATTGGCATAACTGACTTTAAGAATTCCTCGAGAACTCCCATTTATAGCAGTAGACTTTGAGAATTAATTTGTTTGAGAATTCTTGACTCTCTCTCTCTCTCTCTTGAAAACTACTCTTTGCAAAAATAGAGTAATTTGAATAAATTTTAAATAATTTTTTATTTCTCCTTATCAATTAAATAAGAAATTCTTTTTCAAGGACAGATCCATCGGAAGAAACCAAATTGAAAGATGTTTTGGCCAGAAGAAGTTATTTTTTGCTCATTATTGGATGGAGATGTCTTTCGCATGCGACTTCGGGATTAATAATATTATAAATATTGATCGGTTGATATGCAACATATATATGAATAACTCAGCCTCGCTAATTGCCAACCAGTCCCGAGCCTGGAGAAAGGAGGGCGTACAGTTAAACAGATCAAACTTTGATCCACAACAGGAAGTACTTATGTGCTTTCTACATACATCCATTTCAGTCTTAAAACACCTGATGTGAAGGATTATAAACTATTATAAAAAAAAAAGAAACATACATCAATCACGGTACTTACTTAAGTAATAACAAAATCCTAGTAGCTGATGAATCTCTCTTGTCAGAAGATAGGTAAGGTTTCCCCGCAAATACCCCTTGTTCAAATTATAAACAATATAAAACGTCCTGCTTACTTCAAGCTGAATCATTGAATGAATCAAGTAACCAGCCAAACTTTTGGACAGGAGAAATTCCATGCTAAGTTACTCTGCACGTGTAATAATACACCGATATTCTATCTATGTTTTCCAAGCACAATAGCTTCAAAGGGCTGTGCAGCAGCCATGAAACCACTTTAATAATGTTCTGAGTATCAAGAAAACCTAACTTCTCTAACCAAACATCCTGAACAATTATTTTTTGAAAGCATAACCTAGTGGGGTCATACCAGGGCCTGTTTTGGGTACACCATCATGAGATGAATCATAAGACTTATATTTCTACTGTGAAACACACACACAAAACTATAGAATACAACAAACAAGAATTCCATCAATATTTCTCTGTACAATGATTTTTATTATTCTAAATTTTTTTTTCAAATTTTTTTTATGTAACAAATTTATAGTGATCAGTTGTTAAATTAATTACATTACATACAGCTCTGTTGTCAACAACACTAGATGAAGAAGAAGATGAAGAAGAAAAAGAAACTCCCCTACAGAGAAATTGAGAGATACTGGGAGCTAGAGAGAGACTCACATAAAGAGAAATTGAGAGATACTGGGAGATAGAGAGACTCACATAAAGAGAAAAAAAGCAAACAAAAGAGGACCACGTCACAAACATTACCGGTCCAGACTGCAGTAAACACGAAGACTCTTTGACATCTAGACGCATAAGTTACGATACGGACCGATTCACAAAAAAGCATGTAACCAAGAAAAAAAAAATGGAAAGTTTGTAAACAAACAAATAGCTCACAAAATTCAATGCACATCACCCAGAGAATAATAACTTGCATGGAAAGAAAAACTTTAAAAAAAAATCATTCACAAAATGACATTTAAAACCTGCACGCACTCACGATCAGTCACTCTCGCAAACACGTACGCACGTTGCTGCTCTACGGGTTCTCAACTGCCTTATTAAATTATCTAACGTTATTCGATTTATTATTTAAAACAATCGACTCGCACTTAATTAAAAAGACATCAACGAAAACATTCCGACGGAAGCGACGTCTCGAAGAACCCCGTAAAACCAGGCCGGTCGATGCCCGCGAGGAAAGGGGTGCCCCTGTGAAACAAGGGTGCGATTTGTTTGTCAATGTTTAAAAATCGCTCACTTTCTCGACTGTTCAAAAACACATAGAAGAATGACATTGTATTGATATCACCACCATCATCATCATCATCAGCACCAGAATTCTCATAACGTCACTGCATAAAACAACTGTTTTTCTTAATATCAAACAACAAGACAGATAATAGAAAGCAAGTAATGTATTATTCATTCATAGAAACATTCTTCCTTAAAAATGTATTTTTTGATTTGAAAGAAGAACAAACACAGATACTCATATTCACAAGTTAAGAAATTATTAAACAATTTTTTAAACACATTTTCTTCCGATAAAATTTTAAAGCACCTTCTTAAAGAAACACACAAGTTCTTTTTTTTCCCGACATATATATATATATATATATATAAAGTAGTTAGTTTATCGTAAGTAAACTTATAAAACCGATTGATGCAAAATCGCCAGTAAGTAAGTTTTCTAAACAGTTATGGAAAAGAAAACAGAACAACGATATCGCTATTACTGCTACCAACAATATTTATGAAAATAATAATAATAATAATAAGAATAAAATAAATAAATAGCAAAAAAGGTACAATTCCATATGTCACCTATAGAACAAAAAATTAGACAAAGAAGCTGTCTTAAACAGCAACGAAGTAGAAAACAGAAAGAGAAGATGACATACAAACAAACAAACAAACATAATATGTATCATGTATGTATACACATGTATATATATATATATCCTTGAGATTAAGATTCAAATGACAAGACACCACAACAAGGTGAACTCTTCTTCTTGTTTACTACGAGAGTAGCGCTTTCATGATCGAGAAAATATATTTGAAAAACCATTTGCAGTATTAGAGTCTGTCGATTGTTGAGGAGAGAAAGAGTTTGGCAGGTGAGGAGGAGGCGAAGAAATTGAAGAAAAAAAGTTCAACCGCACGCTCACTAGAATGTAACATTTAAAAAGAGCAGAATAAAACAAAAGAAATTCAGGGAATATTTTCATGGATTAAAAGATACTCTTGATACATATACAAACATACATACACACACACACACACACGCACATATACAGAAGCTGTATTTTCGGTTACATCTCGCTACAGTTTAAACGGCAGGTTCGACGATCATCATTACCTGGCAACGGCAGGTGTCATGGATGCTGGAGAGTAGGTAGGAGAGCAGGATGACGAAGACGACGAAGATGAAGATATTTTTGCATTTTTATAATTTGTCGACTGGCTCTGACGAGAGTAGCTGTTGACAGAAGAAAGGGAGTAGCTGTTGCCCTTCTTTGGTGCCCCTCGCGAGTTCGACGGCCCGTAGGAAAGTGACCCCGACTGACAGTTGCTGACCCCGTTACGATTGTAGTTTTGTTGAACCGACGATGAAGTCTCCTGGACCTGTTGAGAGGTAGGTGATAGCGGAGACGTCGCGACGTTCGAAGACCGGTTTCGGGGTAAAGTGTGACTCGACGCCGTCACCACGGACTTGACGAGGGGCTGTTCGTTCGACGACGACGAATGACACGAAGTGGCAGCCGCCGTCGTGGTGACGATTTGGTGGTTCCTGAGATGATTAGAGCTTCCCTTGCTGTTCGACTGTCGCGATTGGTTGGAAGGTCGGTTCAGGTTCGACGCCTGGGTCGGGGACGACCGGCCGAAGCTCGTGGAGTTGGAATAAAATTGGTTTTTATTGTTGTGCTTGCTGTTGTTTCCTCGGTGATTGTAGTGCGATCTGTATAGTTAATAAAAGATAACATTAACCACCGCAATAAATAATTAAATAAAATGATGATTTTAGTTGTCAGTATAGAGAAGCCTGGTCTGGCTCCTCTTCATCAAAAATATAACTTTCAGACTTATCAACTTATTTATTGCTAGGTTCTATAGACTTTTTATATTTTTGATTCTGATAATAAACAAATTCATCATTATTTCAACGATAAATACAAAACATTTCTTTCGGACAAACAGCCTCCAATCACCAACCTTGGTCCGTCATCTGTGTAACCGTGAAGATTCGACTGTTGATGATGCTGTTGTCTTTCGCTATAACTGCTATTATTATTATTATTGTAGTGCGTGGTCGAAGAAGATTGTCTCGAAGAAGTGATCTCGCAGAGGGTGTCCAAACCATTGGAGCTGTCGCACCTGAAGCCGCCCGAGTGGTCCGAACCGTTTCGTTCGTTGTTACCGTGGTGATTGTTGTTGCCGTTCTTGCTTCGATTGAGAGCGGAAGAAAAATAGCTGCTGGCAGAAGATGTCACGACAGTAGCAGCCGCCGCAGTCTTAACCGTACTGGCGACGGACTTTGAGTTGTTATTGCACACGTAAGTGGACGTGGTGGTCGTCGACGTGGCGGAGGTGGCCGTCGAGGAGCAAGCGTCGCCGAGAGAATTTGGCAGTTTCTTCGAGGTGGCGGATGTCGATGGCGTCGGAAGTTCTTGTTCCTATAAAACATCAAAGACGACTTTATTATTATTGACATGCTTCATAAAAACAATATAACATTAAATTTATGTGATTTTTTTTGGAAAAAAAGGGTTCCAGTTCATTGAAGTGAGAATAGACAGACAGGTTCTTCCATTGAAAGTAGCTTGTTATTTTTTTTTTAATTTTGAATTCTTTCTACACCTGGTACCTGGTGTTGCGACCAAGATTCCAATCCTGCAATTTCCTTGATAAGTACCAGTGCACCTGCAAGAGATAGAGCAAGCGAGGTGCCGGCTACGACCACACCCGCATAACGGCGGTCTTGAAGTCGATTGATTGATATGCGATGGCACGATCTTATTAAAATTATATTTTGAAAGTTTTATGATATTGAAGTTTTTAGTGAGGTTGACAAACACCTACTTTAATCGATTTATCCCAATTTACCGATCGTAATCTGGTTACGTCCAAGTAAAAATATCACTGACCGGAAAAGATTCTGAATAAAAAGATACAGAAAATAAAAACGCAATTTAATAAGCAACAACACACCGCTTCACTGTCATTGGAACCTTTCGTGTTGCTGTTGCAAACGTTTCCGTTGGCTTGATTGGCCGAGGGCGATCGAGTGCTGCTGTGCTGGCTGCTGAGACTGTCGGAGTCGGACCTGGAACGAAAGAACGGGACCAATGAACCAATCCAAGAAAATAAGATGAATTATTAAACGATAAAATACAAAAACGAATAAAATTAACTGCACCGACTGACTCACCTGTCATCAGTCACTGTTGACGGAGCTGGTGCGACGGTGATCGGTACCGGGTAGATACTGTCGAGTGCCTGTACGTGGAGAGGTGGCATGACGCTGGGCTGGAAATGAAAGTTTGGCTGTGCGTATTGGTTCGGCATTTGAGGCAGTCTGAAAGAGGCCGGCTGCAGCCCGTCTGCGGGCACGAACGGATGAATAGACGAATAATGAGGAGGAAAGTGTTGGAAGAGGTGCAGTTGTGCCGAAGCAACGTGAGGCATCTGCTGCTGCTGGTTGTAGGGCAGCGGCTGTTGAGATTGAGTAGGAGGGGGATGGTTAAGGTGGTGAACGAATTGAGTGTACTGCTGGGGAGGCGGAAGACTGTTGTACGGACTGTGTTGATGAAGCTGCTGCTGCTGTTGTCGCGGGAGAAACATGGAAGGCCGGACGGGTACGTACGTTGAAATGGCAGTCTGAGCGTGGACCGAAGGGAAAAATCGATCCGAGATGTAGCGCCTGTATGCCACGACCTCCGGTGCAATGTGGAGGATGCGGCCCAGCAGGCTCGTGCAGGGCGGCTGGAGGTGGCTGTACTGGGGCAGGACCCCGTCGCAGAGCTCTCTGAACGCTCGGTCGAACTCTTCTCGGACTTTCATGGCACCGAAACAGCTCTGACCAACATCGTTTTCTGTGATAAAAAATAAAAATAAATATAAATGCAGAATTTCAAAAATGAAACTGAATTGAAAGCATTTTTACTGTTTCTTATTAATATTCATCATCTCGTTAAATTTCTAATTTTAAAGTTTTAGTTTTCTCACGAGAATTTGTTATCTAGCTAAATTTCTAATCTCGAAAAAGATACGTTAGTTATTTATCGGGAAAAGCTACTCGAAGAATGAATAGACGAATACGGGATCGTAACAAATGAGTTTACAAGCTCACAGATTGGTAGAAAGAAATAATGAATAGCGAATCGTAACAAACGACTTTTCAAGCTCGGGAGATTTTTCTGAATTAATTAACACAGACCAGCCCAGGAAACCACGGCAACAAGACTCTATCAAGGGACCGACCTATCATCTATAGCTACGTGGTATGACTACGACATCAAAGCTCCTCGTAGCACAAGCATATTTATTAACTATAAAGGTGAAGATACGAAGCCTATGATAATAAGATACCACAGAACGTGCACTGAATTTCAGTGCTTCACAAAATAGTAAACAAGTATAAAATAATATTCCTATGAGCTTGGCAGAATTTCTGAATAACTTGGTCACATTATGGTAACATACTTTATAACAGTTTCTAATTCATATACAACGAAAAATGTTGCAGGCGCATTATTTTTTATAACTATTTGTTTTATTAAAGTTTTGATGTTGTAGCCTATATGCGCCCAATGTTTTTCATTGTATATGAATTACAAACTGTTACAAAGTATGTTACTATAATGTGACCAAGTTATTCAGAAATTCTGCAAGGCTCATAGGAATATTATTTTATACTTTTTAGGGCATAAGAAAAACATTGTTTTGTAAAAAAATGTATTTTTTTATGATGTAAAAATTATTTTCTACTTTTTCGTATTTGATGGGTGAAATTTTGTAAGCATTTGAGTTTTTAAGTTTTTAGATTAAATGTACTTTTATTTTTTTACTTTTTTTGCTAGGTGGCAAACTTTAACCCACTAAATTTAAAAAATTAAAACTTTTTTACTTTTTTTCGCTGATAAAATAAAAGGTAACAGGAGAACCTGGTTACAACATTCTTTCAAAATCTCACATGCTTTCAAGGAGAAAACATCTAACCTCAGCTTTTCATGAAAAATTACATTTAAAAACCCCCAAAAATCCAACTCGAGGGTAGAAAAAACCTATCAACTCTCTCTTATTCTGGTAAGTTGCCCACATGAATGAAGCACCACCAAAACTCAAGTTACCTGGATTAAAAGGATCTTCGACACAGAGCAGTGAAAACTTGTCACCCATGCTGTTCTCCCCCTTGCGAAAGTACGAGCCCCCGTCCGTCACGCGGATGCCGCAGTTCAGATAGTTGAAGTGGCGCCCGTACAGTTCGAGGAACTTGATGAGCTGGACCCCGAGGTTGTTCAACTTCCGATCTTCCGGGTTCAACTGCGGAAAAACACCATGAAATTAAATAAATAAATTTAAACAGTTTCATTACGTTTTAAGATATATATAGCTGCTTTTTGAAAACAGATTCTTTCAGAACGAACAACTATCATCATCAATTCTTGATTTCTTGAAGCTTCCATTCATGAGCATCATCATCACTATGGTCACCATCATCATCATCAGTGCCATTACAAAACTCCTGGTTCATTGAACTGCATCATAATTACTAAATACAAACAGACAACAACAATAGGTAATTTATTTACACACACACACACCACTTCACAGAGAAGTAAGAGCATTTCTCTTGTTTTGGCTTTCAAAGAGCCAAGGCAAAGATTATAAATCTGTCTTTTTTCTGCTAAAGAACTGTTTCCTAGGGACACTTGAAGCCGATATGGAAAAGATATTTTTTCGCAAGTGTCACCAGGGCTGAGTTCGACCGATAAATCGGTAACATTCATAATTGGCGCTGTAAACTATTGCGATGCCTGCCGATGGTCCAATTAATTGACCCGATTAGAAATCACAATTAGCTCTAGTTAATAAAAACGAATCTCGGCAACCTGATGCACAATAAAGTAAGAGTATTTGATCAGTATTCATCAGTGATTTTCAACATTCAACGTCACCGTGGCCGGAAAGTGTAATTAATGCTAGGGCTTCTTGCATTTCATGTCTCTTCGTGTGAGTTAAAAGAGCTCTCGAAATCCAAGATTGAAAAACAAATTAGAGAAATAAATTAAAATTCAAAGAGAACACGCTTATCATAATAAGAATAATAATAATAATAATAACATAAGAGGGTACAAATGACAGGTTTATGAAGAGGTAAAAAAAGAAGGAAAAAAATATGGTTAAAAAAATCATTCTTAACAAACTGGGCGTGTTGCATGAAAATAAAGCACAATTGAGGAGAGAGAGAGAGAGAGAGAGAGAGAGAAAGAGAGAGAGAGAGGCTGATGAAGTCATGCAGCATATAATTGTGCAAAAAAATACAAGAGAATAAGAACAAGACTGCAGTGGTTATGTATGAATTGTTTGAATGTCAAATTGAAGTTCTTAAATAAGCACACCCAGTCAGTCTAGCAGCCATTGAAGATGAAACAAAATTTTATTTGAGATGATGATGATAGCCATCTTCTCTACTGATTTTTGTTACTTTATTATTAAAGCTCTGAAATACTGGATTGTTCATACATTATAAACATAAATAGTTATAATAAGAGGTTTATGGATCTCTCTCTTTCTCTCTCCCTCTCAATGTCTCTCTATCTCTGTGTGCAGGAACAGTCTCTTCACTACATTCAGACACATACTAAGACCAACAAAGAGGGGGTAGGAAAACAGAAGCTGATAAAACGAAGAACACTGGAAATTTAATTAGAGAGAGAGAGAGAGAGAGAGAGAGAGAGAGAGAGAGAGAGAGAGAGAGAGAGAGAAGTGCATGTAATGGGAGACAAGAAACAAACTTGTATTACTGGACAACTACACTATAACAGCAATGGGACAATAATTATCCATCCACTCCCCACAAGCTTCCTGACAGTCCAAATCGGAGACAGAGGTTGGGAGGAAAGAGATATCAAAACTTTGGTTGTGGGTAGAGGAATTAAAGGTTGGGATTATCTTAATTATCCCCCCTCGCTTATTATTGTTTCTGTACTTAGGTGAAGGTGGTTGGTTGCTAATTAAACTTTCTAATTGAACAGCTGCACTCAAAACTGAATCCCATGCAAGAATCTATTAAGAAATGTACATTAATTTCTCAGCCCGGTTAGTTAGTGGCAGGCATGCAGACTTAAGAATTGATGACCGGAACAGGACTGTACTGGCCGTGCACTCCACAGTTTTGTTTACATGCTCTCAAAAAAAATAAAAGTACCGAAAATGTTTCTCACAAGGCTGATAAATAATAATAGACGAGAATTTAGTATGAATTTATTGCCAGCTAAGTAGTTAGTTCATAAGAATGTGGTAATGAGAGGTAATATAATATAACACAATTCAATTCAATACAATACAACACAATTGTCATTTAGCAACACGCCTAATCAAAACTAGAACTGGAACTCGAGAGCAAGAATATCATAGCGGGGTCAAATAAAAAAGAGGTAGAACTGCGAAATTGTTCAAGAGAATAATGGGATAACAACTCTTATATAATCGACGCATTCTAATTTCTGAATAACTGGTCAAGCCACGAGATCAATTGTTAACAAGTAAACAGTAATAAAACTTTGTTTTTTTTAAATTCTTCATAATTTTGTAATTGTTTGCAAAATATTTTTTGATAAGTTTATAAATTAGAAAAACATTGACCACAGTCTTCTAAATACTTAATATGTGAAGAATTGAAAATTTAAGAAACTTTCGAATCAATATGGAAAAAAACAAATTATTTATTATAAATTTAAAATTAAATGTCGCTTTCTTTAAATAAACTAAAAATTGATGATTCATTTCTTTAGAGAGAATTTGTAATTTTTAAAAACTTTTAATTGATTTTATTCTATAATTCACTCAAATTTTGTCCAATCAATCTGTAAATTTAATAAAATGTAAAGTCTGCAGCGACAAATAAACAAAAAAAATTTCAACTCGATTGGATAACGGGAAGTTGGTTTGTTGAGTGGTGAAATTAATAGAAAGGATTTAAAATAGAAAAAATCGAAACAATAAAGAAGTATAAGTCTAATAATAATAATTCTGGAATTTTTTTTTTAAAAACACTTATATATATATATATATCTCGAAGTGGGAATCAAACCCAGCAATAGTTTGGTAGCTCAGATGGTCAGGTTGTTTGCACGTGGTGGCGAGGCGGTGTTGCCGATTTGACAACCTGGGTTCAATCCCAACATCCAACATCGAGCTCTTTATATTTATTTATATTCGCGTTTTTTCTGTGGTGGACTGTGAGCCATCCAAACATGAATTATGCAATATTGACCCGGATAAATCACCGGACAAGAAAGCAAGTTAAGATAAACCTTGTAAAAAAACAACAGAATCTAGCAGGTCACTACTATTAGCACAAAAGAGACAAATGAACACACACAAATCGACTAAAATTAAGAGACAAATGAACACACACAAAAATCGACTAAAACAAAGAGACAAATGAACACAAACAGTGAAAGTGTACCACATAACTAACATCCAAACTTGACCATAAAAAGAACAAAGCATTCATCACTGACTGGCCACTTGGAATTTTTGAGATAAGAAATATAAAAGAGAACTTTTCTTTGCTATCTGATAGCTTTGTACATAACAAGAGATCAATCTATGTACTTTGTGCACTACTTGATTACTTTTGAGATAAAGAGAGAGATAAATAGAGAAAGAGAGAGAGAGAGAGAGAGAGAGAGAGAGAGAGAGAGAGAGAGAGAGAGAGAGAGAAAACATGATGCTTGACTTCCATAGTCTCTACTAAGGTAGACACAATCTGCATACAAACGACCCAGTTAAGGCATCTGAAATCACCACACCACACCACACACTGTCCAACAGAGTAGCACAGTTACAGGCTTCAGATGCTCTATACCATTCACACATTTGGGCCGATCTACTGCAAATGACACTACTTCTACATGAGTCCGTCTGAGAGTTATGATGTAATAATAACTGAACAATGGTCAGTGTGACAACAGTGTTATCACCCCCTCCCTTCCCATCCCCCCATGAAAAACGTTGGCGCGAATGAATGTAACTAATATTTAGGACACTGCACATGTCTTGTAAGAATTTATTACCGAAGCAATTCAACAATTTATAAACAAAATAAACAAATCAACATAAACTGTATTTCATAAGTGGAAAAAAACCGATAAGAATTAGGCCGCGAATCACAACATACACACATACATACATGCACACCCACATACATACATACCTGGAGATAGCTGACTATTAGAAGTATGAGACAGTAGGAGCTAATTCCTCCATTGAATGACTCCAGAAGACCCCGGGAAGCGAGGAATTGTTTCAATACAAAACCCAGACACTTCAGTTCTGGATAGGTCTGTATCATTTCCTGTAGTTATTGAAAACATCGTATATTTTGTTAAAAAGAAAGAAAAAATTAATGAAAAATGCAAAAATTTCACAATTTAAAGCAAACAAACCTAATTATATTTGAACTAACAAAACACCTTCATGATTTGAAAAATAACTACTATATATATATATATATATATATACCAACACACCTAAATAAATCCAATTAAATCTGCTCGTTTTCAAATAAATATGATTTTTTGTTTTTGAAAACACATCATCACCACAACTATCTTAAATCACTGGTCAACAAGGATTTTGGTGTCTCGAAAATAAACATAATCATTCCTAACAGAAATCAGTATCCTGAATTCAAATATAACCTTCATTTTGACCTATCAGGTCAAGTTTTTAAGTTATTGAACATATTAGGTTTGCATCTAGGGCCATACTTCTATAAGTCTAGGCGTGAGTCAATGTCCATAGAATTTGAGTTTTTCTCTGTGAGTACATCAACAACAGTTGGTTTTTTATTGGCAGAACCTTCCTGATTTTATTGAAAGAGCTTATTTGGTATGTTTTAGGGTCAATTTGGGAGACGAAAATTAATATTTTGCGCCGAATAGTCTGCAGAAAATGTACAGAGGTTTTGTAACAAAGGACTAGAGAAACTAGAAAAAGTATGTGTTAAAAAAGCCTGGCCACAGTAAACAAATATTGCTCTATGTATGTAGCGCTGCAGACATACTGAAAGAACCTTTAGTTGAGCCAGAGAAGGTCATTTAAGATTGATCAAGCAATTTGTTAAATCTCTTGAGAACAATGGGGACGTGCTTCAAATATATTTGCAACATGTTTTAAAGTTTGACAATTAATAAACGCAAAGCAGAGATTTTTGATGAACCACAAATCCGCAAGTTCTTGAACTTGAAGGGCACACATTTTTTGAAAATGACGACTAAAAAAAGAAGCATCAGCTTGGCAAGTCTTCGTTGGTGTAGTACAAAATCTCTTCGGGGAAAAACAAAAGTGAAAACTATTAAAACATTATTACTAATTTGTCATCAAGTTTTTTTTTGTAAAATTAGCACAAATATGAGCGTCAAAATGCATTTTTTAGTATCTCGGTCGTTTTCCTAAAAATCTTGGAGACGTTTGTGATGAACAACAAAAAACCGATTTCATCAAGACATCAAGGAAATGGCAACTTGGTACCAAGGATGTGGGACGCTGTGAAGATGGCAGATGATTCTGGTGTTTAAATGAGACGCCTCTGTTGCTCAACAGTCATAGTCTGTAAAGAATTGGAAATTTGTTTCTTGAATTTTCTGGCAAAAATGTTTGCTTAAATGCATAGCTACTTTTTTTAATTGTGCTGTAATTGTTTGTTTGAAAGCTATGTTCTCTGCATTGTTTCTCATCATACGCCTTTTAAATCAATAAAATGTCATGTTACAAAAAAGGTCTGCTTTAATTTCCCTAGCATTTTATTTACTAGAGCAAAAACATGAAAGTGAAAAAAATTGAACTGAAATCATTTTCGAATTCAGCAGGAAAACTCACATAAGCATTCCAGAAACCAGTCAAAGTTTTTTTTATCGTTACCCAGTGAATCATTACTGCCACCATAACAACTTCACCACTACCGTCATCATAACCATCACAACCACCACCTCCACCAATTATGACACATCCCCAACACAGAATTACAGGTGTCAACAGAGCCACAAGGACCAAAAAATGAATGAAGTGACTACAAAAGACACACAAAAACAACATATATAAATGGCTGAAGTGTGTTGTCAACTTTTGCAGTTGAAAGAATAGATAACAGATGGTGATGATGACAGTAGCGCAGCATGGATAGATAGTTAGTTGGTTGGATAGTGAGTGAACATTTAGTTCAGCAGGCATAATATAATATGCAATGACCACAGGTGTAAGTTAACAGAAGCCAAGACGGAAATGCTTTTGTCTTTAACCAATAATCTCGTGGTGAATTTTGTCAACTGATTAGACACGTAATTTTCATTTAATTTTATTTTCCATTTCTATCTAAAATTATTTTTCAATAAATTGCATTTTCATAATAATTGGTTAATTTGATATTTTCAGTGTAATGGTCTGTGTTTGTACACGTGAGCCCGTCCTTCTGCATCATAATGCATCTAGACTACTTAATCAAGCCCATCCTCATAATGTGAAGAATACCTGTGTGTTTGTAGAGCTTATATGTCAGTTATTGTGAAAACGATAGACATGCATGTGTGAGGAAAATCACCTGTTTATTATTGGGTAGATTCAAAGAGACAGCACCGACGACGTTATTTGATTAGTTTATAATTATTTTTGAAGTTAATTTAAGAAATTAAAGACATGCTTCAAGACAGTTATGAAATTCTTTGGTGACATCGTATTATAAAGATATTACCCTGCGAACAGTAAAAAAAAGATGTTTATAGTTACTATGACAATAAAAGCTTTTGTAGTCATTATTTATATACTGTTTTTTACAGTTTAATTTGTTTATTGGGATGATGATGAAAAAAACACAGAACACAAGAGAAAGAACAAAATAAATAAATAAATAAACATTACCTACTTTAATTTATTTTCATAATAATTTGTTTCTTAAATTTTATTTTTGTTAAGTTGAACTATAAATTTGTATGAAGTGAACGAATTATCGATATGCTTCTTTAATTTATTTTTTTTTAATATTTTTTGTTTCTTAAATTTTTTTCAATTCAACTATAAATTTTGTTTGAAGTGGACAAATTTTATAATGATCTTCCGAACTTTAAAACGTCTGAAATTTAAAACGTCTGCGGACATTCCATGGACATGTGAAAGTTAATAAAAAAGCAAGTAAAAAAATAGGAGGAGCTTGGCCATTTAAACTCTCATTTATATATATATATATATATATATATATATATATATATATATATATATATATATATATATATATCTTCAGTCACTCTTTCTTATCCCTGACCAAGCATTTATATGCAAATACCAAACAATCCATCCCATATGTGTGTGCACAAGGCATACAAGTGCTGCAATTAGCAGACCTATTTCACTTTCAAAAGAGAGGGTGAGAGTGAGAGAGAGAGAGAGAGAGAGAGTGGCATTGGTAAACAAAATAAGAACAATATAAAACAACAACAACTACACAGGACAACCACTACAATGCTTAACTTGAAAACAACTGCACACATATAATGACAGCAACACTCTGCAATAATAGAAGGCTGAATGAATGCACGAATGATTGATTGACGAGGCAGTAAAGAAATAATGCATGCCACTGAGATACATCACAGCAAAACATAATTGTATCCTCAGGAAAGAAAGGAAGGGAAAAAAAATCACAATTTGGATTTGGCCACAATTCATCGTCATCATCATGCCATCATCATCGTTATTAACTACAATCAACTAAGTCACATCTACAATCAACTAAGTCACATCTACAATCAACTAAGTCACATCTACAATCAACTAAGTCACATCTACAATCAACTAAGTCACATCTACAATCAACTAAGTCACAGCATCGCATCATGAACGTTATTGTCCAATATATAACAAAAGGGTTAAAAAAGAGGGGAGTATGAGAGGGGGGCATTCAGAGTGGGGCATCACCATCATGACTTCATCAGCTTCATAGAAAGGCCGACTATAATAGTTTTATTTAAACAGATGACCAACTCATGAATAGTGACACAAAATAGTCCATCAGTCCTAAAATAATCAATCTCTCTCCTTTTCCCCATCTCCTCCAAGATCAATGGGCATTACATAAATATCAACAGTACAAAAACTGGCCACATCTGACTATATCAATGCATGGGCTTAGATAACATTGGCCATAACAAAGAATCAAAAACAGAGTCAAAATCTACATCCACCTATAAAAATATTAAAGGACAGGGTTGATATAAGACAAAGAGAGGGAGAGAGAAGTACAGAGAAAGTGCATTATAGCATAATAAACAGAATACCTATATAATAATTCTGGCCAGTTGTATAGCGATGATGCATTAACTTTTGTGCCTTTCATTTCTCATTGCAATGAACTGACAAAAACTTGAAAAAACTTCTAAAAGTTATTTGCTTTCATTCACCTTCATCTGTCAGTCAATAAAATATATTCATTATTCATCCATCAATCCATCCATTCTTTTATCTATCTATCTATCTATCTATCTATCTATCTATCTATCTATCTATCTATCTATCTATCTATCTATCACTTCCTTTCTTAAAATCTCATGGGAGGGCATTTTAATTCAAGTTGGTACAAGTTCTACTACCTACCCACCATCAGAATCAGAATAATAATAATAATAATAATAATAATAATAATAATAATAATAACAACAATAATAATAACACTTCAATCCCACAACACTTCCTTACAGTCAACAAGAAAAAATTAAGGGCAGAATTTCTTAAGTTTTAGTTTGACAACTTTATTTTAACTTTAAAACTTTCCCAGCCCATACAAGGAAGGTCTCTCTCTCTCTGTTTCAAGTTCAAAACAACAACTTTTATTGACCTGGAGTTCTATTATTATTATTATTATTATTATTACTACTACTACTACTACTACTACTACTCCAATTTCCATCATTATAGAGATTACCCTGTGGAGACAGAGAGAGAGACAGAGAGAGAGAGACAGAGAGAGAGACAAGAGAGAGAGAGAGAGAGAGAGAGAGAGAGAGAGAGACAAGAGAGAGAGAGACAAGAGACAGAGAGAGAGAGAGAGAGAGAAAAGAGAGAGAGAGAGAGAGAGAGAGAGAGAGAGAGAGAGAGAGAGAGAGAGAGAGAGAGTGATATACAGACAGACAGAAAGATCATATCTGATAAAGGAAGCTCAATCATAACTGAATCAAACAAGAGTTAAAAAACACACACTGTAATAGAATGCACAGCAACCACAATAAACAGTGCCCCACCCTTCTTCAACAAAAATTTTACTATTATTATCTGTCCCACCATCATCAAGACAACAATCGGTGTCAAAGAAATGGGTTAAAGGTTAACAGACTGACTCAAAAGAGAAATTTAAAATAAAAACTTATTTAAAAATAAACAAATAAACAAAAAAATTATATAAAAAAAACAAAAAATTATGCCAGCCTGTAAAGAAGGAAAAAACATGAAATTGGTTTGAAAAAACGTTATTTCATCAGAAATCTAAATCTTTTTCTTTCATCATATATAGTTTAATGTTTCTTATTTTTTTTATTCCATACTCAAGCATTAGCAAAGGAAATGGAAGATATTTTATTTTTAAAAAGATGATTTAATTTTCGAATTGAATTACAGAAGAACATATATATATATATAATACAGGAATAGCAAATCAAAATTATTAGGATTATTAAGCAATGTTAAGAACATTAAACATTCTTGATGTCAACATGCAAACCATCCCCCCCCCCCCCCCCCCCCCGCGGATAAAAAAGATGTTTATAAAATGAGATCCAATTATAACAAGTTGTCAGGTTGGTTAACCTGGTTTCAGTGGTTTCATCATTCATCTGCTCTGATAAACCAATTAAATTGGATCTCTGGTGGTGAAAATAATGTGCTCCAGTCAGCATTAAAATTGCACCAGCACATTTATACCAGAAAGAAATGAGAGAGAGAAAGAGGCAAAGAGAAAAATAAACCCCCCCCCCACTTTATTTTAGACTTAGCCTCTAAAACTACTAAAGTTACACAGAAAGTTAATTGAAAGAAAACAAAAACTAACAAAAAATTAACTTCATTTGGATTGACAACAACTTTTTTCACGTCAAAGCCAGTCACCATATTGGTCATTAAATTTGTTAAAAATCAATTGTGAATGAAAAAGAAATTCTCTTAATGAGTTATTTATAAAACCAGGTAATCTACTTGATAGAAAAGAAAATTCATTTCTTAAATACTTCCTAATTATATAAAAAAAACCTTCATCATTTAATTTTTTGTAATTCTGATAGCAAGCAGTATTAAATCCATGCTGTATTTATTCTCCATTCACTACTTATAACCATCTGATTAGCCAGGCCATCATTTTCCCAGGTGTGACATGCACATAAGACAGGTGACCGAGTTAAGGAAATAAGATAGGTCATCATTATCATCATTAATAATAATATTATTATCCCATCTTGAATCAATTCTTCTGCCAATATCCATCAATACACCCCCCCCCCCCTCTGCATGTCCAATAAGAGCAAACTGTCTGGATGTGAGTCTGGATACAAAAAACAGTTTGATGAATTATTCACAAATTCAATTCTCACACAGCACACACACACACATACAGGTTGTCCAAGGGCAAATCGAAATTAAATAAATGTCTAGACTCATTACAAGAGGAAAACTTACTGAGGGACAGTTTGGGGAGTTTGTGCTTGCTTGTATCTTATCATGTTGCAAAGACTATCAGTTGAAGGTTTTTTAATGAAATTATAACCAACAGTTTATCAATATATAATGCATACATATTGACTACTATTTATTTATCAACATCATCATTTTGATCATTATTATTTCAGCTCTAATTGACCGTTCTGTTGCCTGTTAAAAAAACACTCAAGTTAATAAAACACCTTCCAGCAAATTCCAGAAGCCAATAAACTGTACACACGCACACAAATACACACACACAAACACACACACAGGCGCGTGCACACACACAGAAGGAATTCTCAAATGTAGAACCTCTCTTCTCTCCTTGTGAGCAACAGTATTGATTTGTGAGAATGAAAACACGAAAATACTCAGAAATTAAAATCACACGAAGAAAAGACCAACCAATGGCACCACACCATGCATAAAGAGATACAGCATTATAAATTCATCCCGATTATTATTTTTAACTTCATAATCATCGTAATCATTAACTTCTTATCATCATCGACAATCAATCTGTATAAATCATAATTTTCTTGAAGAAAAAAAGCAAAACTTTCAGACAGACCTTGATGAAATCGGCACTGGTTAATGCACTGTGTATGTTGATGCTCACATCTACCCTCGTGGCTGTCGTCTTGTCAGTGAACTTAACAATCGGCACCTGAAAATAAAATAATCTCTATTGAATATATCACTTACACACTCTTACCTTATTATAAATGCTTATAAATTTTTTTAAAATTATTCTCAAATCAACAGTGCCCCGTTGACCAGGGGGGGGGGCAGGATTAGCCAGGTGTGGTCTTTCAAGCTACAGTTAAAAAACTTCTGTGCTGTATATCAGCAGTACAGGACTGATATCCTAACATTCAGCCACAGCTGCTTATCATCATCATGGATCTCAAGAATATGAAAAACTTGCTTGCTTGATAGTATTAAGTATTAACTCTTTGCCTAAACCAAAGACATTATTGATCTGTCACAGATATTGGGGGACCAGTCCTTACCACTCTTCACCCCTTCTGCGCCTTTAAGGTCTAATCAAAAGTAAGCTAACTTATTGACATTTATTCAGAAACAAAAACTTTGCTATACAACGTTTCAAAACCAGAATGGTGCTGATCCAAACAGACATTTTTCTTTCCTCAAATCTTTGTGCAAATTCATGGGCATGTATGTATGTATGTATGTATTTATTTACGTAGCTTTCAATCACAAAAGACATCAATTATATAAAGTTGATTTTTTATCCGCTATTTTTGACATATAATTAATAGTCATTATGATTAATGATAATTAACTAATAAACCTCTGAGTTAAATAAAAATAATAGCAAGTTTTATTAATATTTTTCTCATTTTGGATAGGTTTATCATCAGTAACCAAGTAGCTAATTAATCTCAAAAGTTAACTTTATAGGCCTTCATAGCAACAGCAAAGAGTCCTTAACAACTTACTGTATTTAGTGCAGATAATTTACAGGCTAAGTAGGTCAATTACACAACTTAATAATTATTGTTTCCCTTTGTTCTTTTTATTATCAAACAGAAGACAGTTCAATTAGAATACTGAGGTAGACTGGAGTGCACGTGAAAAACAACAAGACAGAAAAGGAGAGAGAGCATGTTTTAGAAATATTCAAACTTTCTATTATAAGAAACCAGTAATACTGAAAAAACACCCCCCCCCCATAACCCTACTTGTGATATGGTAGGTAGGCAAGGCCATATTTGCAGGAACAGGAATAATCTTTATCAAGTTACTTTTTTGTGAATAAGGCTAGGTTAATGACTTGATAACAATTAACAGTAATTAGTAACATAAGCTATAACAAATAACCAAAGATATCTCCATATAACTACTGGATTCTCAACCTACTTTAGTAAGTTTAATGATTTATTGCTGAATATATCATGATTGTGAATGAATTGATGTAACAAACTACAAAAGTGTTAGTAGTTACTTTAATAAATATATCAAACTTATAACAATCTTGATGCAATTAGTTGCATTATCTAGGCCTACTAAAGTAGGATCCAGTTGTTATTTCAAGATATCATCAAATAACTTACAAGTAATAATAATGATAATAATAAAAATCACTATTGTTTCAACTGCTTATCAAGGACACTCAATGAAACAGCAGCAATCAACAACAGTTATTCAATTGGTTTTTTTTTCTTTAATATAAAGGACACTCTATCTATGTGATACAAATGTAAATCACAAAATCATTCAAATTTAAAACTACGGCAATCAAATATGTACATTTATAATAACACGAGCTTCTTCCTTCATTTGATAACATTACTCTTCTTGTGCACGGGTCTAATAATTTAAAAAAAGAAAGAAAAAGAACAAGTGAGAGTTAATTTTAAAAAATTAAAATAAAAAACGTGCTTTTAAGACAGTGATACAGTTTCATAGCAACATCCGCATTGTAAAAATATTACATTGTCGTATAGTAAACAAGAGACGTTTTCAGTTACTATGACGATGGAATTTTTTGTCGTCATTATTTTTATGCTTCTTTAAATTTTTTAAAAATAATTTTTGCTTAACTTTTTTAATATTTATTTTTCTTTAATAGAACTTTTAAAATGTCTCGAAGTGGGTTAATTTTATAATGATCTTCTGAAATTCTAAACTTCAGCGAATGTTACACGGACATATGGACAAGTGGAAGTTAATAAAAGCTTGTAAAAATAGATTAGTGAAGAAGAGCATATATGTGAATGCAAACCATACTCAGTAGATAGTTAACAAGAAAAGGACATTATGGAGATGACAATGATAATTAGGGAGTAACCAACTTTTGGTCCGGAAATCGGATATTGTGATATAAATTTCCTCTAAATTTCCACCACAATATTTAAATATTATTAAATTGATTCAAAGTAGTTAATAATGTGCAAAAAAGCAAAATTTAGAAATTTTTTGAAATAATAATAGATATTTCAAACTAATCGGACCGGAATCGGCAAATTTTGGTACCAGAAATCGGCAAAAAATTGAGATTGGTTACTCCCTAATGATAATAAGATAAAAAAAAGATGATGTAAAGATAAGAAGTAAGAAATAATTAATTATACAATAAATATAAATTTAAAGAAGTTAAAAAAAACTTTACTGTATAACTTTGTATATATAATGACAATTAGTACATTCTACACCCAAAATGGATATTATTAAGCTTCTGCGTCCCGTTATTTTTTTGGAACGATACGATCCGATACGATTTCTGAAATTTGCCCCGAATTAAACGATACGATACGAGACGCTTCGAACAATAACGATACGATATCGATACGATACGATTTCGGGATCTCGACTGAAGCGGAAATTTTGCCTAGAGATAACATAGAATGATGAACTATACGCGACAGACAATATTAATAACTACATTAAAGAAATTCATTGAAAAAAAATATATAAATATTAAAAAATTTCAAAATTTATAAAAATTTACCAAATTTAATTTTTTTTTAAAACTTGAAATAAGTTTCATTTGTTTAGTTTTGGTACATCTATTTGTCTAAATTTAGACTTTAAATAAAACGCTACCGCCAATAGAAAGTATTTATTTACTTTATTTAGTGACGCGGCATGATAATGATGACAAACACGAGAAAGTGCCTCTATGCAAGAATTAAAAAAGTGAAAAAACCCAGCGTGTTTATTTATAGGCGATGGCGAATGCGGTTAGCAATAGCAAGAAAGAAGCTGAGAAAGTTTCGAATTCCAGCTGCAGACGATACGGGCTACGGCTCTGTCGTGCACACTACAGGTGGCACACACATACTCACACACAACCAAGAATATCATCGAGATTATAAATATATATCTTAGATGAACTACTATTACGGTCAATTACGGATATCGAAACACTAAAATAATCATTCCAATTCTATGTAACAAATTTGAAAAAATAAGTTTAT
This sequence comes from Erpobdella octoculata, assembly GCA_963978895.1. Taxonomy (NCBI): domain Eukaryota; kingdom Metazoa; phylum Annelida; class Clitellata; order Hirudinida; family Erpobdellidae; genus Erpobdella; species Erpobdella octoculata. Next base: position 2,827,668 of record OZ022242.1, read on the forward strand.
GAAACAGACTAAACCAAAACATAAACATAGAATGATCATTACTATTACATTACTCATTATTCTCATTAATAATAATAGTCATCGATGTCAGCGAGTACGATTGCCTTGTATGGCTTGTAGTATCAGTAGTATGCGCAGAGCTCGACTAGCAGCCTAAGAGGAGCGTGGCTTTTTTGCTGCCGGTTCCCAGACTAAAAATAGTAAATAATGGGGCTACAGGCTGTCTGGAAAACCGAATTTAAAGTGGGGATGATAATAGTTGTTGAATCAATTGCAAATATTCACAGTTGTGACAATCGTTAATTAAATATGTATGACTTTATTTATTGGAAAATATTTTTAAAAAATCCCGATATTTTTCGAGATTTTAATCGAGAATGAAATTTTAAGTATCGCCAATTAATATCGATACGAGATTTCTTCCGCAGGCTGTATCGTTTTAATAGTGATACGGGAATCCCGTATCGTTTTGAAATCTCGATTGAATTCGAGATAACGATATCGGGACGCAGATGCTTAGATATTATGTAGCCCTTCTTTCTTCTTGCTAGCTTGCTTTTTTGTTTCCATGTATGTAAATATATATATATATATATATATATATATATATATATATATATATATATATATATATATATATATATATATATATATATATATATATATATATATATATATTTTCTTTTAGGCATGCTCTGTTAAAAATGATAGACCACTTTGCGTTGATACGTTTTTTCACCAAGCTTTCAAAATCTCTTGAATTCATGATAACTACGCTTTTTTAAATAGATTTATTAAAAACGAGGGCTGACCGATCGGTTTCGCAGAAAAGCATCTTCGGAGCCCTTTAAATTATGAAGTTAAAATGTATTTACTATAATGCGAAAATAGAATGAAACTATAAAACGACAAGAATAAACGTTAATGAAAACTGAAATAGAAAAACAACGTATGGAAAGTGGAAAGCAAGATATAAAAGGTAGGTAACTAACGTACAAGATTAGTAAAAACCGAAGCGGAAAATAATTGTAAACAAAACGAAAACATGGCGATAGTGGCCGCAGCGCAGGTATTTACGCGACTATGCACTAGGTAATTGTTGTCAGGTGCGCGCAATCAGGCTAGGTACGTCTACCGCGTCGTATTGTTATATTAACGTTGTTGACAAGTCGAGCGAATAGCTGGAAAGAAGACACGGACTCCACCGGAAGACGGTCATCGGACAAGTCACCAACGCCGCGGCTACGCACACTTTCAGGACTGGAGTTATCACGTGATGGGGATCCATGGACGGGACACAGGCCCTGGCCATCATTGCCGACGACGTCAGCGATCGGAAGGTGAGCAGGAGTAAGAGGGCCGACTCCTTGGTTGCCACGAGAAATAAAGTTGTCCTCGCCGCTCACCGATGAAACCAGATGAACATTGTTAAGAACGTCGGTTGTCGGAGTCAGAGAACGAATGGCGATTAGAGTGTCTTCTTCTGGGTCGCCAAAAGAAACGGAATTGTTTTCGCCGGTGGCCATCTGAACTTCTTTAACTTCATTAAGAACGTCTGTAGTTTGATGGCTAACGGTAATTGGAGTGTCAACTTCTTGGTCACTACAAGAAGCGGAATTCTCTTCGCTGCATACGGCCAGATCGTGGTCGATGTTGCCAAGAACGTCGGCAGACGGAAGACAAGTGGTGATTACAGGGTCGACTGGTCTGTCGCCACAGGAAGTAGAAACCACCTCACCACCGACTTTTGAAACATGAGAGTGAGCGCACACATTCGAAGTATGGCGTGGCTCATCCGCACGCGAAGTCGTTTCACTTGCGGAGTTATGAGTGACGGGATAGACGTTAGCACAGCCGCCGTCTGCACCACAATGTAGCAGCAAGGTACGTCCGAACTTGTCGTCGTGGATATTTATGCTAGGTCGTTGCTGAGAGATCATCAACGCCTCTTTAATTTTGAGACGATTAGGATCAAGGTCGTAAGAGACAACCTCGGTGTTGTCGCAAAGCATTTTTTGGTTTGGCTTAGAGCCGTGGAATTTGACAAAATGCGCGTGTAGACTCCCACCCTGTGTGTGCATCGTCAGACGGCGAGAGAGTGTTGTCCGAGTGTGGCCGATGTAGGTTTCAAGATTATTGTGAGCATATGGGCAAGTAAACTTGTAGACGACGTTTTTTCTCTGCAAAACGCCGCCGTTAATGGGGCTATTTCTCAGAACCAGGTTATGGGTTTTCAAGTTTTTGTAGTAGATGTGCAGTTTTAACTCCTCGGATGAAGGATTGGAAACTTTAACGTTGTCATAGATTATATTTCTTAATACTTTTTCATCCTGTTTGTAGTTGTCGTGCATTTGAGCACAATAGAAGATGGAAAGGAATGACTTCTTAGATTGCTCTGTGGTTGCTGATTTATTAACTTTTCGAGCAACGAACTTTTTTATAGTTTCGTCGACCATTGTATTTGAGAAATTGTTGTTAATAAGGAGAGCTTTTATTCTTTTGAGTTCAGCATCAAAGTCGTTCCAATTGTCAGAGTAGTTGTAGGCACGATTTAGATAACCGGTAATTACACTGGTTTTGTACCTTTCAGGGCAGTAGCTATCGCCACTTAGACAATCGCCACCACTTGTTGGTTTTGTGTATACAGTTGATCTAAAACCGTGTTCGGTTTGCGTGAGCAGAAGATCAAGGTACGCCAACTGCTTGTTAAAATTGCTGACCTCCGTTGTGAACTTTAGAACGGAGTTTAGTTGTAGTTGTTGTTGTAGTTTTTCGAGATATGATACGTCGTGACATAGAACGATAATATCGTCAACGTAACGAGCGTATAACAAAGGTTTTGTAAACGTACTGAAAACCTTGTTTTCAAGGTGACTCATATAGAATTCAGCGAACGTGGGTCCGAGGGGTGAGCCCATTGCGACGCCGTCTAATTGAACGTAAAGTTCACCGTTAGGATGACGAAAAGGAGTATCAAGAGTGCATAAGGACAAAATCTTCTTCAACGTTTGTTTATTGATAGAAGGTGCCTTTAGCGATGGGTTTTCGTAAACACAATCTATGATGATATCGATTGTTTTTCTGACTGGAACGTTAGTGAACAGACTTTCAACGTCGAGAGAAGCCAAAAGTCCATCACAGTTTTTAACAGTTCTAAGCAATCCAATAAAGTCATTCGTTGATTTCAAAGAGTAGCGACTAGGAAGATAAGGAGTTATTATTTTGTTGATCGTTTTAGCTAATTGGTAAGTTGGTGTAGGACATTGGGATATGATTGGCCTCAATGGATGGTCGGGTTTATGGAGTTTGACGTTACCATAGAGATAAGCTGGGGAATAATCGCCAATAATCTGAGAAATCTTTTTATCCTGTAAGTCAGAATTAGCAAGTCCAATGAGCCTGTTGGCTTCTTTTTTAATTAAAGAAGTTGGATCGCGTTTGATTTTTCGAAACTTAGTTTCATCGGATAGAATAGAATTGAGTTTATTAAAATAATCAACTTTATTCAAGACAACGTAAGTAGATGACTTGTCAGATTTTCTTAAAACGATGTCGGGATTATTTTTAATAGATTTATGAGCTTCTATGAGACGTTTTGGAAGAGTTGAAAGTTTTCTATTTCTATGCAAGTGGCTTTCAGCACGAAGAAATGCCTCGAAACCAGGATTTACGATTACACGGCGGCTAACAGCCAAATGTAAAATCTGCTCGTATAGAATTTCAAGTTCGGTTTGTTTGATGAGAGGATTGTAACGGCTACCAATGTGGCAGTTGAAACCCAGCTGTAGAAAATCAGTTTCGTCTTTTTTTAAGGAGTAATCAGACAGATTAACATAGTGTAGAACGTTGTTTTTCAAGAGATAGTGGTCGCCATAAAGTCTAGACAATTTATCGGTTATGGCGTTTCTTTTTTTAGCGTCGTAGTTATCAGAAAATAATTTTATTTGCTGTTGCAGGCTGTTATTTTCCTCGGAAAGTGTTGTCAAACATTGGTCATATCTTTGATCTAATATAGAAAACTTCTCTTCAGCAGCCTCCAACTCGTCGGCAATGAATTGACTACCTGAGATTGGAGATTTCTTGTTAAATGCCTTTTTAGAGCGTAAATAATTTTGAACGTATTTCGGCATAATGTTTTCTTTTAGGCATGCTCTGTTAAAAATGATAGACCACTTTGCGTTGATACGTTTTTTCACCAAGCTTTCAAAATCTCTTGAATTCATGATAACTACGCTTTTTTAAATAGATTTATTAAAAACGAGGGCTGACCGATCGGTTTCGCAGAAAAGCATCTTCGGAGCCCTTTAAATTATGAAGTTAAAATGTATTTACTATAATGCAGTGATGGGTAGTTACTAACTATAAATAGTTAACTACTAGTTATTAACTACTCTAAAGTAGTTAAGGAATAGTTAATAACTACTTTTTGTGAGACTAGTTATCAACTAGTAGTTAACTATTTTTGAGATAGTTATTAACTACAGTAGTTAACTATTTTTTTAACTACTTTAATTTTTTTTATTAATTTTTTTAAAACAATTACGACATCTGTGTTTTTCAATTTATGTAGTGGTACATCACTATCTTATTGGCTTTGTTTCTTCCTTTTCATTCTCCGATTCGTTGTTTGTTTAAGTTTGTTATTATTTTTGGTTAGGTTCGATTTTCGATTAGGTGACGAGTGTGTTGCGATCTATTACAATGAATAGCAAAATAATTAAAGAATGTTTTAGTGAAGTAGTTTTTAAGGACGATGAAAAAAATTTTACGGCATTATGCGATACATGTCATAAAATGAATTTCTGGAAATGTTACCAATTCATTCAACTTTCTTAAACATGTAAAAGTGAGTTTATATTAGTTATCGTTTTATTATGAAAGTTTAATGCATTTAAGTATTTTTAGATAATTTTATCGTGTATCATTTAAACTTTTATTTTTATGCTACACATGTTTAATTTACTTGGTGTTTTACTTTTGGTAAGGTTTGTTAGCTTATTTTTGCCAACTGTGTGCGCCCACCATCATATTTTAATTTTAGCATTTGTTAAACCTAACTATACTAAGCTTAGAATAAGACTTATGGTTAATTTTTGCTATTTATATTTAAATTTTCAAGTATGAGTATAACGAACGAAATCATTTCTTCAGATTATGAAACCAATAGTCACTGCAATGGATATCTTCCAAAGCGAGAAGTCATATATTGGCCACATAATTCCGACCATCATTGGAATACAAAAAAAATTACATTCCTGTTCAGAAAAAACCATCAAACCTCTTATACAAGCACTATCTCGGGGTATAGAGAAACGATTTGGTCCTGTTTTAGGAAATGAAGAGTATCTGCTAGCAACAGCGATAATTCCCCAATTCAAATTGAATTTTTTGTCCGATGAGCAAAAAAAATATTTGATTAAAGAAAAATTATTGGCTTACATAAAAGAGATGAATCAAGAGCTTGAAAAATCAGGTTTATTTAACTTGTATTTAATTGCAAATGTTAAAAGGTTTTTTTTGGTTAACAATTAACAATACACAGCATTATTGTTTAATTATTGTTTATTAATTATTGTTTTTATAAATATCTTTGCAGGTTGTAAATCTAGAAGCTCTACCTCAAAAACAATCACCTCTGTTGACAATGATCAGTGCAGTGAAAATGACGATTGGTACGACTATATGGATACCATACCAAACTCCTTTGACAATGTAATGGCTGAACAGCTTAATGATTATTTATCAAACCCGTCCAAGAACATCCAAAGTCTCTTCCATTATCCAGATGTTTGTGCAGCATTTATAAAGCTCAATTCAACATTGCCAAGTTCAGCAGCAGTTGAAAGACTTTTTAGTGTAGCAGGACAAATTTTATCTGACAGACGAAGTAAATTGTCTGATAACCATATTGATATGATGATTTTTTTAAGAGATCATCTTAGATATTCTGTAAATGCTTTTGATAGTATCATTTTGTAAATGATTGTGTAAATAAAAATGTAAATAATTATATTTTGTTATTGGAAATTACATTTGTTTAAAATTTTAATGTTAAAAAGTAGTTAACTACTAGTTAACTACTAGGCAGTAGTTAAGTAGGTAGTTAATAACTACTGCTTTTAAAAGTAGTTAGGAAATAGTTACTAACTACTTTTTTTGTGAGTAGTTAAATAAAGTAGTTAACTACTTTTAAAGTAGTTAAAAACCATCACTGCTATAATGCGAAAATAGAATGAAACTATAAAACGACAAGAATAAACGTTAATGAAAACTGAAATAGAAAAACAACGTATGGAAAGTGGAAAGCAAGATATAAAAGGTAGGTAACTAACGTACAAGATTAGTAAAAACCGAAGCGGAAAATAATTGTAAACAAAACGAAAACGGCGATAGTGGCCGCAGCGCAGGTATTTACGCGACTATGCACTAGGTAATTGTTGTCAGGTGCGCGCAATCAGGCTAGGTACGTCTACCGCGTCGTATTGTTATATTAACGTTGTTGACAAGTCGAGCGAATAGCTGGAAAGAAGACACGGACTCCACCGGAAGACGGTCATCGGACAAGTCACCAACGCCGCGGCTACGCACACTTTCAGGACTGGAGTTATCACGTGATGGGGATCCATGGACGGGACACAGGCCCTGGCCATCATTGCCGACGACGTCAGCGATCGGAAGGTGAGCAGGAGTAAGAGGGCCGACTCCTTGGTTGCCACGAGAAATAAAGTTGTCCTCGCCGCTCACCGATGAAACCAGATGAACATTGTTAAGAACGTCGGTTGTCGGAGTCAGAGAACGAATGGCGATTAGAGTGTCTTCTTCTGGGTCGCCAAAAGAAACGGAATTGTTTTCGCCGGTGGCCATCTGAACTTCTTTAACTTCATTAAGAAATTGCGTCTTAAAACACATGGTGTAAAAGACTATAAACTATAATAAAAAAAAAAAAAAAAAATTCATTAAGAACGTCTGTAGTTTGATGGCTAACGGTAATTGGAGTGTCAACTTCTTGGTCACTACAAGAAGCGGAATTCTCTTCGCTGCATACGGCCAGATCGTGGTCGATGTTGCCAAGAACGTCGGCAGACGGAAGACAAGTGGTGATTACAGGGTCGACTGGTCTGTCGCCACAGGAAGTAGAAACCACCTCACCACCGACTTTTGAAACATGAGAGTGAGCGCACACATTCGAAGTATGGCGTGGCTCATCCGCACGCGAAGTCGTTTCACTTGCGGAGTTATGAGTGACGGGATAGACGTTAGCACAGCCGCCGTCTGCACCACAATGTAGCAGCAAGGTACGTCCGAACTTGTCGTCGTGGATATTTATGCTAGGTCGTTGCTGAGAGATCATCAACGCCTCTTTAATTTTGAGACGATTAGGATCAAGGTCGTAAGAGACAACCTCGGTGTTGTCGCAAAGCATTTTTTGGTTTGGCTTAGAGCCGTGGAATATGACAAAATGCGCGTGTAGACTCCCACCCTGTGTGTGCATCGTCAGACGGCGAGAGAGTGTTGTCCGAGTGTGGCCGATGTAGGTTTCAAGATTATTGTGAGCATATGGGCAAGTAAACTTGTAGACGACGTTTTTTCTCTGCAAAACGCCGCCGTTAATGGGGCTATTTCTCAGAACCAGGTTATGGGTTTTCAAGTTTTTGTAGTAGATGTGCAGTTTTAACTCCTCGGATGAAGGATTGGAAACTTTAACGTTGTCATAGATTATATTTCTTAATACTTTTTCATCCTGTTTGTAGTTGTCGTGCATTTGAGCACAATAGAAGATGGAAAGGAATGACTTCTTAGATTGCTCTGTGGTTGCTGATTTATTAACTTTTCGAGCAACGAACTTTTTTATAGTTTCGTCGACCATTGTATTTGAGAAATTGTTGTTAATAAGGAGAGCTTTTATTCTTTTGAGTTCAGCATCAAAGTCGTTCCAATTGTCAGAGTAGTTGTAGGCACGATTTAGATAACCGGTAATTACACTGGTTTTGTACCTTTCAGGGCAGTAGCTATCGCCACTTAGACAATCGCCACCACTTGTTGGTTTTGTGTATACAGTTGATCTAAAACCGTGTTCGGTTTGCGTGAGCAGAAGATCAAGGTACGCCAACTGCTTGTTAAAATTGCTGACCTCCGTTGTGAACTTTAGAACGGAGTTTAGTTGTAGTTATATATATATATATATATATATATATATATATATATATATATATATATATATATATATATATATATATATATATATATATATCAGTCAATAAAAATCATAATTACTAAATGATCCTTGGCCTATTCGAAGAAGTAGAAACTAAATAAAACAAGATGAAACAAGTTACGAATGTGTTACAAGTTGTATTACAAGTAACATGGCCATTACAAGGGCTCTACAAATTATGAGGGCATTAAAATTACAAAGGCATGTTACCAGTTACATGGCTGCAGGAATCTCAGCTATGCAAAAACTCTTAAACAACTGGGAAAAACAATGTTATGCAGACTTTATTAAGAAATAGCATATATCTATGTCATTATATATATTTTATTTGAGCAATTTCAATAACTTTTATCGTTAGACAAGTCAATTAGAAACAACAGCTTTAATTGAAAAGCTACAAAAAAATAAGTAATTATTTCAACTGATCCTTGATCATGCTCTCAGAGTCTGTTATATCTAGGATTCTGCATCCTGTTATTTTGTTTTGAAACGATACGATACTACTTCTGCAATTTGTCTCGAATAAAACGATACGATACGCCTAGAAAAATAACGAGACAAATCCGATACGATATCGGGATCTCGAATGAAATATATCAACTGTGGAACAGAGACGAGCTGGTTTTATATATGTTATATATATATATATATATATATATATGTTGCCGGTTCCCAGACTAAAAATAGTAAATAATGGGGCTACAGGCCGTTAGGAAAACCGAATTTAAAGTGGGGATAATAATAGTTATAAACTTCTGTCAATACTAGTCAATAGGTAGATTAATTAATCAATGTTGATGAATCAATTGCAAATATTCACAGTTGTGACAATCGGTAATTAAATATGTATGACTTTCGTTATTTATTGAAAAATATTTTTTTAAATCTCTGAATTTTTTTCGAGACTTTATACGAGAACAAAATTTAAGTCTCGCTATTTTATTTCGATACGAGACTTCCCCCGCAGGCTGTATCGTTTTAAGAGCGATACGGATTTCCCGTATCGTTTTGAAATCCCGATTAATATCGGGATAACGATTACGGGACGCAGATGCTTAGTTATAACCATTGAAAAAGATTGACACAAACTGACTCTCCATTACTTAGATTTGATGACAGGTGAGGCATAATAGGTACCCTTTGGCATTCTGACATCAAGTTCAGTTCATTCTCATTTTTTTTTTACCAAAACTCAACCAGCAAAAGCATCTCCACGCGGTAGCACGATTTATTAACGCTCACGATATATTTTTCCGCTCATTCATTAAATGAAAATAATATTAAAAATGAAAATAATAAAAATGAAAATAATATTAAAAATGAAAACAATTTTAATATTATGAAAATAAAATAACTATAAAAACGAGTATCACTCACACTGGTCCTGATTAGTTTGACCTCGTCGCAATCCGTCTGTTTGGCGAGGTGCTGTTCGAGCAAGGTCAAGGCAGTGAGGGGTTCAAGGTCAGGGCTTTTGATGACCACGTCTATGTCACTGGTGGGAAGGTAGAGGCCTGTCTCGAAGCTGCCGTAAACCTTTACCTGTACAGTAAGGTCACTATCATTATAAATTATTATATGATAATTCTTGTTAGCATTCCTGCGATAACTCTTACTATTAAGGTAGACAGCTCAGCACACAGTTGTGGGAATCATCATTATCTCCATCACATCATCATCATCATGTCTGCCACCTAACATTTTCACCTTCACTTAAACACATATAACAAGCACATGACATGTTTATTATCATGTGAGTTGCCCTTACTTAAACTGGATAATTTGCTGGTTGTTTGTGTGCTAATACTTATTTTTACTATATATATATATATATATATATATATATATATATATATATATATATATATATATATATATATATATATATATATACTAGCAGGGTACCCGGCATTGCCCGGTGTTTTTAGATGTTTTCTAATGCTCGTCTCTCTCGCTCCTGTTTCCTTCCCCGCTCCCAGTCGCTTTTCCGTTCCTGCTTGCTCTCCCGTTCCCGTCATTTCCCCCCTCAAATGATGTCCCTGGTAGAATATTGCATAGTCATTGGGCTCAGAGCTATATTAAAAGTATCAAAGCTGTAACTTGTCGCGAAGTGGTCAAAAATTTGATTGCAAGACAGAGACGAAAGTTAGTTAAGTAAAACGTAAAATGTGGGCTTAAAAATATAAACTGAACACAAAAGAGCCAAGTTTAAGCTTAAAAAAATCAACCAAATAGCAGATTCAAACTGAACCCTCATTTGAGTTCAATTGAACCCTCATTTGAGTTCAACTGAACCCTCATTTTAGTTTAACTGAACCCTCATTTGAGTTCAACTGAACCCTCATTTGAGTTCAACTGAACCCTCATTTGAGTTCAACTGAACCCTCATTTGAGTTCAACTGAACCCTCATTTGAGTTCAACTGAACCCTCATTTGAGTTCAACTGAACCCTCATTTGAGTTCAACTGAACCCTCATTTTAGTTCAACTGAACCCTCATTTGAGTTCAACTGAACCCTCATTTGAGTTTTAACCTGAACACTTGATTTTATTAAAAAAAAGTTCAATCACCAGAACAACTTCAATCGAAACAAACATCATCACTATCATCACCTCGTGATCCAACAAACTAACATTTTCACACCACTTATATGTACTCCATCATCACTATCATCACCTCGGCGTTCGGCCAAAGAGAGGTGACGGTCTGCCTGAGCCTGTTGACGATCTCAGTCCTCATGAACTTCTCCTCTGGCATTGGAGACATGTAATTGTAGAAGTCCTCCATCTCTTCGTGAAGTCTGCCAATCAAACGATAAATTATGAAATTTGAAGATTGAACCAATGATCCAAAATAAGCACCACCCTCTTCTCTTACTTATTGTATTGGCAATAACTTACCTCTCCTTTGCTTTGAAATAAATCCTATTTTCGTCAAGTCCAACTATAAGCTTATAAGTTTTAAATGAAGTTAAGTGACTTGCTTTCCTACTTTCCTTCTTCTCGAATGTTTTTATTTTTTAAATGGATCGGTGTTGACCTATCTTAGTGGCCAAGCCAATCAAATTCCATTTTTACTTTTCATCACAATAAAATTTGTTCTCTGACACTGACAACAGATATAATTTGCTAACTCGATAATATAAAACACTAAAATGTTCACGAGCAATTTATTAAACATGTTACATACTTATTGAATTACTGAACTATGGGTTCACCAGAAAAAAATTTAAAAAAAAAAACCCCCATTTTAAAAGATCCTCACCACACCACGACCCACGACCAGGATCAGGCAAGTTCATTTCTTTTTTTGGATGTAAATCAATAATTCTAATTACACATCAAGAAACATAATTTCTTCATCATTATCATCACCACCTTCATCATTATCATCACCACCTTCATCGTTATCATCAAGCAGATGTTCACTGAGCAACTATCAGCTCTACCAAATGTATTTTACTTTGGCTTTATCATGAGCTATATTTAAGAGCTTAAATACACCTATATGTTAGGTGCAGTGTGATGGTTAGCTAACTAATGTTATGATCTAGTTAAGTCTTCAAGTGCAACAAAGGACACAAACACAGGGTGGATGTCCATTTCTCTGTATGTGGGTGTTTCTTAGCTTCCTTAACTTAAACTTGGATCAAGTGGAAACCAGATTTGCCTATATTTCAATAGTTTTTAAGCAACGATGAAATATCAAAACTTGACTTTATTTTGAAACAGTTTACTATTTTTTATTCATATTATTAATCTTTCCGTAGAGTAAAACACCTAGACAATCATAATCACAATCTCTCACATGGCAGACGTTAAGGAATTTTCACCATGACAGCTTTTTTTAGCTTATGTGTTTTTTACTGCTCTAAAAAAAAAGAATATTGCAACTGTGTTTTTTATCAATTTTGTTTTGTCCAATCTGAACTGTGATAAATTTAAAAACTGTTTTTAATGATGTGCGTATAATCATGAGTAAAAAATGTGATCAACAAACTAAAAATAATACTTAGTAAAGTTATTTAAATTTCTAAAATAAACACTTTAATTAAATTTTAAAAAATTATACTAATTTTTAAATACCCATTGCTTGTTCTACAATTACTAGTAACTAACTACTACTACAACTACAACTACAACTACTACTACTACTACTACTGATGCTACTAGAAGGCACAGCTCATAAAAAAGACATACATAAAATACTAGCTATCAGCTGATTAGTTTTTTAACCCTAGTTGCCTGTATAAAACCAATCCCCATAGTTTTTCAAATTTCTTGGATATTTTTTCCTACATCTCTTTACATTTCATGAACAATAAGTTTACAGGGTAAACACACTAAACACAACACATCAACTATTTATATATCATTATTACAATTTATACATTTTAATGAAAATAATTTCAAACTATATTTGAGAGCTTAAATACACCCATATCTTAGGTGCAGTGTCATGGTTAGTTAAATAAAGTTAAGATGTAAGTCCACATTCATCACATTTAAAGTCATTTAAATTCCAAAATCAAAAACTTGCTCAACTGCAACATTCGTGACTAACATGTTCAAGCATCAATTCCTCAAGTAAGAAAACACAAAATTTAACCCAAAAATGCATTTATAATCACCTAAAATAAGACTATTTAATGCAAACAAATGATAAAGTATGAGATACAAAAAACTTAGTATTTACAAGAAAAAAGTTATTCAATACTGTATTCTTTCAACAAAAACAAAAACCTTTCTGAATAATCAATGAAAAAAACAAGTTGTTCGACTACATTTCATCAGAAAAGCAAAGCATGGCAAGCAAACATGAAAAACTTAAAAAATCAATTAAACATCATTCCATTCAATTCTCTTTCAGGCCTGAATACTTACTTATTGCTTGGCAAACAGTAACAACCAATATGTTAATAATTACAATAAAACTTTTCCTTATTAAGTCATGACTATTAGCACTTCATGACATCTATTATAGAGAGTAATCTAGTAGACCATGCATATTTAATACCAATTAACTTATTGCAAAGAAAAAATAGAAAGTCAAGAGACTTTCAGTATCTATTGGGTAAAAATAAAAATAATTGTTCCATGTTCTATTGTGCAGAAAGGGGGTAGAACAAATCAAGTATCATAAATTTCTTATCAGTACAAATTTAATCAATTAGCCATTCATTAGCCCTAAGCTTTATGTAATTGTCATATACCAACCACTTTTAAGGTAGCAGCAAGTGCTTGAAACAATGTTGACATACTGATTATGCAACCATTTGTATAAGAAGAACATGTCAGTTTATGTAAACAGAACAAGATAATCAATATGTACACACCCAGAAATGCCTCCTTGGTAGATTTTCCAGTCGTTTTTCCACGGGGTCAAGATTCGACCAGTACCGTCTGAACAGACACCACCTGAGTTGAGATAATCTTTTCCGCCATTTTGTATTGTTGTCTCTGTGTCACCCTCACTCGATGGCCTACTGAGGGTGGCGTTTAGCAGACGCAGAAGGTTGGGGTCGGCCGCAGGTTTCGCGGCTAGAGACTTGAGTTGTGAAGAAGCTTTCCAGTGGAGAGTAATGTACTCCATTACCCTTGACCACTGCTGGTACGCTGCCAGACATTGTTCGTGCGGGTGAATTAGAGTTTTGGGCTGGATTTGGGAACTAAGCATTGGCATCTTTATCGAAATGAAACGCTCGAATGACGGAAATTTAAGAAAAAACCGTGTAATGTGTAATCTAAAAAACTCAATATAAATTCACTTAAAAACCCGGTACATTAAACGAATAATGCTTTTAAATTTGTTAACCGTTCGTGCGAATAAATCATGGGCGCCGGAAGTATCCCAATCTGTTTCGCTTTCTCGAACGAAGGATTAAATGAATCAAAAGTTAAAGATCTATAATCACAAAATAAGCAATTTAAACAAACAAATTTTATTTTAAAATATTACACTAATATTTAAAAACTAAAACAAAGTTTAACAAAAAAGATTAACAATGTTAATTTTTTAAATTATAAAATAATTAGCATTTAATTTAATCTGTTAATTTATTTAAAAAATGTTTTATTTAGTTAATTTATAACTACATAGTATTTATAGTTAAATCTTGATTGGACGAAGTTATTCTAAAACTATTAGTGCACTAATATTATTATTTAAATAATATTAATAAATTTATTTAATAATATTCTGGACTTTGACTTCTCTGCACTTCTTGGACGGATTTCTGTTTAACAAATAAAAACATTGAGATAGTTTGAATGCGACGTCGTGTTTGTCCCGTCAATTTAACTGATAAATAATAGAAATGGTTAGTTTATTTACAATACATAACGTGAGGAATTGTTGTCTGTCCTGTTATTCAATTTGTCAGCAGACCTATTAGGGTCGCAGACGCCCTCATTTGGTCATATTTCTAATTCTAAATAAAAATATGTCATGTGATAAATATTGGTAGTTCACTTAAATTAAATGAATTGTAATTAAATATTTGACACATTCATTTTTTTGTAGAGCTTTTTGTTTTCTACCAACGTGGAAGTTTCCATTCAGCTGGATGGACAGGATGCTAGGAAAAAGGTGGAAATGAAGCTGGATGATACGAAAAAAGAATGTTACTATTTGTATTACGATGGAGAAACCGTTTCGGGAAAGGTGAATGCTAGCAGTTTTTTTTTTCAATATGTCATTGAATTGCCAAACTATCAATTATCTTGAAAGTTTAAATTTTTTGTCATCAATTTGTTTTAACTTTTGCTATTTTATACTATATATGGTTTCAGTTGATCTATTAGATTGCCTTTCATTATATCGATATCGTGAATCGTCTTTTCGTCTAGGTGAACGTCACATTCAAAAAGCACGGGACACGTTTAGACCACCAGGGTATTAAAATAGAATTTATTGGCCAAATAGGTTAGTTTATAATATTATTTGCTTTTAAATTAATTTTTTAGCTTTGTTCACCTTTGATATAAAGTAGAAAACTATCATATATTAAGTTTATAATAAAAGTAGAAATTACAATACCTGTTTACTTCTATTTGATTTCAAATGAAGTTTATCAGCTATCAAAAACAAGTAATTTTTGATAAACCATTTAAAATGGTAATATGTACAAATTTTAAGAAGCTAATATAAATGGATATTTTTAACATTTTTGCTAATCAAATATGTATTTGCTTTTATTAAATAATTATTGAAACCCTAAATCATGTCATGTTTTGTAGAAAATTATTCATTTTCTTGAAATATTTTTTTTTCTACAAATTTATCTTTTCAGAACTTTTCAATGACAAAGGCAACAGGCATGACTTCACGTCATTGGTTCGAGACTTGGCCAATCCCGGGGAACTGACCCAGAACACGAGTTTCCCGTTTGAATTTGTACAAGTCGAAAAACCTTACGAGTCTTACATTGGTGTAAATGCGAAACTCCAGTAAGATCTTTTTCTGTTCAAGCGTTATGTTTATGTGTTCCGCATATGTGTTCAGTGTTCAACTTTACACTGCGATAAATTCATATTTTAATATTTTAAAGCATTAAATTTGTCTATGTTGGCTTTTATAACGTCTCCTCCTACTGAGTAGATTTAGATAAGATATTAGACCTGTGTGTCATTGCTTATACATATTCATGAATCAACATTTTAAAATTATTGGAAATAGTTGATGCACTGTGTTCTTTTCTCTGAAGCTAGGAAAGAACAGATGTTTGCATCTTAATATGAATATAATTATAGTAATTAACATATTTTTGCATATTATTATTTCGCTAGAAATACCCCGCCAAAAATGACGGTTTTTATTAATAAATAATTGAAAGTTATAATTTGACAATGTGGCTGCTCTAGGTAGAGCAATATAAAAGAAATGTTCAATGCTTTGAATCAAACATGGTTCCAACAAATTAAAATCACTAAATTTCATGCCATGCCTTGATAGACAGCTTCAATATTTTGGTATTTTTTTTTAACAATAACTCCAGCATAATGTTTGATGTAATCTTGCATAATAAGCCTAGGTCAAACATTTTGGATCTATAGGATTGACAGTGCAGAATTGTGGGATAATTTTTATTACATGATTTTCGCACCCATTTTATCAACTGCTGACTGCTGACCACCGCGGCCGCTGTGTTATGCGAAATTGCTAACATACATACATACATACATACATACATCAGAAATTATGTATGTTAATTAATAAAATATTTCTTCTGATAAGCTAAATATAAGTAATATTTTCTGGTATAAATTTAAGTGAAATTACAATGGAGGTTGTATGTAACACACCATTATGCATGTGATACATCAAGTGATAATTTAATGTATGATGTAGGTTAATGTATGTAATACATTGTAGGTTATTGTAAGTGATTTTTTTAACCTAGGTTGTAGGTTAATGTATGTAATACGTTCTAGGTTGTAGGTTAATGTATGTAATACGTTATAGGTTGTTGTAAATGCTTTCATATTGTATATTGTGGGTTAATGTATGCTGTAGGTTGTTGCAAGGGATATTTTACTGTATGTTGATGGTTATTGTCATGGATATTTTAATGTATGTTGAAAGTTAATGTATGTAATACCTTGTTGTAGGTTATTGTAAGTTATATTTAAAGGTATGTTGTGGGTTAACATCAAGGATATCTAGATATAACAACTGAACCCACAACCTACTTTAATAGGCCTAAATAATACTACCAATTATGTCATAGTTACATCAAATTTTATTTAGGTATGATATAACTACTAAGGTTTTTTTTATAGCTTATTACCACAATTAATTCATAATCATAATCAATAACAATAAAATATTTGGTCTACAAGAGTAGGTTGTGGATTAAGTAACTATATCAAGATATCCTTGGTTAATATTTAATAAATATGATAGCCTAATGTATGCGGTATATAAAAATATAAAGCAAGAAGTGAGAATTTGAACTCAGGTTGCTTCTGTAAAGAACATGGTCTGAGCAAATATTATATGAAAAAATTCTCTGAACAAAGTCCATACGGATTGTTTTTTAGAACAAAGATGCCAAACTAGTTGTCATGATCATTATCATCAGGCTGCTATTGTGACTGCAGCATCAGTCTTCTCTCATCAGGATCATGATCACTACCACCGCCACCACTGATATATCATCACAGTCATCATCACTGCTGATATATCATCATCATCATCAATATTGATATGTGATTATCACTGCTGATATACCATCATCACAGCTATTATATCATTATCTTTACTACTATTAAATCATCGTCATCATAATTTCCACTAATATATCATCGTCATCATCAGCATCATCGGGGTTATCTCCATCATATTCATCATGATTATCCTCTATCACCACCTTCATTGTCAGGTACCTATTGAGGGTGACGGTGGTGAAAAGACTGAGCGACATCGTCAAGGAGCAGGTACTTGTCGTACACACCCTGTCGCACTATCCGGAGACGAACAACTCCATCAAAATGGAGGTCGGAATCGAGGACTGCCTTCACATCGAGTTCGAATACAGCAAGTCAAAGTTTGTAGTCGTTGTAGTAGTTGAAGCTTGTCTTGTAGTTGCAGTTGTTGCTCTGATATAATCATTATTGTAGTGGTTGGTGTTTGAATTCTTCTTCTATTGATAACTCTACGGCTCTTTTGATTTCACGGTTTAAGATTCTCTCGTCTGGACTATATGTTATCATTTCGTCTTTCAAAGGTTTTTTGCAAGTATTGGTAAATTACTTTTTGTGTCAGTTCCTTTGTGTTGTTTATAAGAAGATTGATTTGATGTCTGGTTTTTGTAGTTCGGTCTGTTAGAATAGACTCAATAGAGCCACCACCGCGTGTCTTACTCATGCCGTAAGAGGTGACCGGAGGGAGGGTTGCGACCATGGCGAGGTCATACGGGTATAACTTTTTCTAAATATCGTCATCACAAGTGGCACATCTTGCCCCAGCTTTTCATAGAAGAGGGATGTCTTAAAGAAAAAAAAAATTGATGACGAAGATGATGTTAGCTACTTTTGTTTATGTGTGAGGTCTTAACATGTGTCTCATGTTGATTCCACGCGTGTCTCGTGTTGATTCCACAGTTGATTGGGCTTTAATTGTCATTTCAATTGTAACTGGTAGTTGGTGAAATGCCTTTTTTTTTTATTAAAATCACTTGTAGTGCTTGAAATTAACTGTTGAATGGAATAATAAGTCACCTTCGTTCGATGATTTTAAAGGTTTTGTAGAGTTTCTTGTGTGAAGAATATCTTGTTTAATTTAATCATAAATATCTTTTCATTATCATAAATATCTTTTCATTATCATAAATATCTTTTCATTATCATAAATATCTTTTCATTATCATAAATATCTTTTCATTATCATAAATATCTTTTCATTATCATAAATATCTTTTCATTATCATAAATATCTTTTCATTATCATAAATATCTTTTCATTATCATAAATATCTTTTCATTATCATAAATATCTTTTCATTATCATAAATATCTTTTCATTATCATAAATATCTTTTCATTATCATAAATATCTTTTCATTATCATAAATATCTTTTCATTATCATAAATATCTTTTCATTATCATAAATATCTTTTCATTATCATAAATATCTTTTCATTATCATAAATATCTTTTCATTATCATAAATATCTTTTCATTATCATAAATATCTTTTCATTATCATAAATATCTTTTCATTATCATAAATATCTTTTCATTATCATAAATATCTTTTCATTATCATAAATATCTTTTCATTATCATAAATATCTTTTCATTATCATAAATATCTTTTCATTATCATAAATATCTTTTCATTATCATAAATATCTTTTCATTATCATAAATATCTTTTCATTATCATAAATATCTTTTCATTATCATAAATATCTTTTCATTATCATAAATATCTTTTCATTATCATAAATATCTTTTCATTATCATAAATATCTTTTTTGTATGAAATGTCCATTTATTTATCGGCTTATAAATATCCGGATATTATTCTTCAGCTATTAAGTCTATATGTGTTATTTTTGCTGCTTTTAAATTTATATGTTAGATGTGAAATAATATATTCTGCTCACACTTTTTCTAAATATTTCTGTGAATAGCGAACGTTCCGTGCTTAATAATTCAATGGATAACAATTGGATCTATGAATCACTTCCCTTATTTTTTATGTGTTCACTTGAATCATTGTCATCATCATTGTTGTTACCCACTGTTTTTAAATGGTTTCCAGTGTTCTCACAATTTCTATCATCATTTTTTTGCCAGATGTATCCCTCCTTGACCTCATTTTCAACCAGATGTATCCTTCCTTGATCTTCTTTTCAACCAGATGTATCCCTCCTTGATCTCCTTTTCAACCAGATGTATCCTTCCTTGACCTCATTTTCAACCAGATGTATCCTTCCTTGATCTTCTTTTCAACCAGATGTATCCCTCCTTGATCTCCTTTTCAACCAGATGTATCCTTCCTTGATCTTCTTTTCAACCGGATGTATCCCTCCTTGATCTTCTTTTCAACCAGATGTATCCTTCCTTGATCTTCTTTTCAACCAGATGTATCCTTTCTTGATCTTCTTTTCAACCAGATGTATCCTTCCTTGATCTTCTTTTCAACCAGATGTATCCTTCCTTGATATCTTTTTCAACCAGATGCATCCTTCCTTGATATCTTTTTCAACCAGATGTATCCTTCCTTGATCTCCTTTTCAACCAGATGTATCCTTCCTTGATATCTTTTTCAACCGGATGTATCCTTCTTTGATCTCCTTTTCAACCAGATGTATCTTTCCTTGATCTCCTTTTCAACCAGATGTATCTTTCCTTGATCTTCTTTTCAACCAGATGTATCTTTCCTTGATCTTATTTTCAATCAGATGTATCCTTCCTTGATATCTTTTTCAACCAGATGTATCCTTCTTTGATCTCCTTTTCAACCAGATGTATCTTTCCTTGATCTCATTTTCAACCGGGTGTATCCAACTTTCATCTCTACAGATGACAAACCTTATTTCTCCAGTGGTTACAAAGGCTATCTTTTTTTTTGTACAAGTTCTTGTCCGTAGAAAAATCTTTATTTTTTAGTGAATAATTATTATTTCTTCTTAAAATCATTTAAAAAATGACTCATCTTACAGAGAACTTATCTTATAAACATCGGGAAACAAGAACAACAGCTGTTCACCGGCTGAAACTGGACTTATACAGTGAAACGGATGTTCGACGCAAAGATATACTTTCTGCTCGTGTAACTTCACTGCCCAAGTCAGAGGAGAGGAGGGCGATGCAATTAATTGTGGGCATTGAAAATGAGATCCTGTCCATAATAAGACTGGGGCATTGTGACTATTACGGGACAGTGTTTCGTTGCTATTTCCTCGTTCTTGAGTGCAACCCTTTTATTATTTAATATTCAAAAATTAATATCGGTAAAAATTTTTTTGATTGTTTTTATTTTCATGGTTCATTGTACGTTATCCGTATTATCATTAAACTCCATTGTCATCCATATTATTATCATAATCATTGTTGCTATCATTATCAGGACTTGGCAGGATTTTTCCGACAGCTTATTGGTTCAATTATTTTATTTTTTTACAAACGTCATCATCTCGGTCAGGTCACTTAATAGTAGTCGAATGTGCTGTACATAGCTTCCTTCAAGCATTCATTATTCATTCAAAAATATCCATTAGTTCTTGTGCACTTTCAACGAGTACTCGCGTCCTTACAGCACTATTGGATTATTTATAAATAATTTTATTTACATCCTGTTGTCAGCCTGCTGCTGAATTTTTTATTTTTTTATGATATTTATTTAAATTCAGCGTTATCATGATAATGATGTGCTATTTTGTCGTAAGATGAAATTTTAAGTGGTTTTATTAAATTGAATGATTATATTTTTGTTTGTAAAGTAATTTTTTTCATGTTTGGACCATAATTACTACATTATTTATCATGTGAAATCTATTTTTAAAAATTGTATATCTTCATTTTTCGTCATTTCGTTGTTTCTTTCTTTTCCATTCACTAAATCGATTTTCCATTTCCCGCTATTCCTTTCAACCTACTCTTGGCAATCTTCCACACCTGTATACTCAAACCGACTTACCTCTGCTGTGCTCGTCGGCGGCCTGCCTCGTCCAGGTACGACTTGCGAGACGTGATCGTCGGAAAGATCTACTTTCTCCTTGTCAGAGTGAAACTGAAACAGATGGAGCTGACCATCGTTAAAAGCGAAACCACGGACTCCCTGGCAGGTCAGAGATGCGCGTGTGAAAGATAATGAATAAATAAATAAATGTTTATAAACTATCAAACTAGAAAATGTATAACAACTAACGAAACCATAAATTAAATAAGTGAGACCACAAACAAACGTCATGACATCAGGCTCGTTGTTCTTGTCATTTCAAAATGCAAATAAACTATATTAAAGTAAACAACACTGAATGGACTCGTAATAAATTAAAAGTGTACAGGAAAAAAAGTTTCTTTGTGATGGCAGAGAGGTCGCGTAGGTGTGACAAGAAAGTTTGGAGTTTGACACGTTGATAACCCCGTCGATAGAAACTCATCGTTGTTTTTTTTCCATCGGCTTCGTCTCTGTTATCTCAGCATGTAAATCAGTTGATTTTTCGTTCGGGCCCCTGTGGTGCTACGTCTCGGAATCGAGTGGCAGTTTGTTTGTTTATTTTTTGTATCGCCGTTTGTTTACTGTTTTGTCTGTAAGTTAGCAAGTGTTTTGTTGCCGGTTGGCATGGCGATATATTTTCCTGTGTTTATTTGATTTGTTTACGTTTTTTTTCTTCAACGTTATTTTTACGTTTCGTGTTGATTTTAGTTGAATTTTAATCTTTGCATTAAATTTCCTTATTCTTTTTTTTTTCAATAAATTGAGTTTAAATCTGTTTAAGGGCTTTTGTGGTCACATGGTTACTCAGATAATTTCTGTTCATAATGAAATTATTTTGGTTAATAATTGATTTTTTTTTAATTTTTAAACATTTCAGTTTTTTATTATTAATTTAAATTTATTATTTGATTTTTTAGTTCAATTTAATTTTTATTTCCTTTAAAAAACTCCACCGAACCACTCTGATGACAACTATAGATACTACCTGACAGACGTGATAGTGGGCAAGATATATTTCATACTGGTGAGGTTGAAGGTTAAGCATATGGAAATCCAGATCATAAAGAGGGAATCAGTAGGATCAGGTTTATATTTTTTTTTCAATTTTTTTCCATCTATCTCCAAGTGTCAGTCCCCGCCCGAGATATATATATATATATATATAAATAAATTAAACTAAATTAAATCAAATTATAATTGTTGGCTCTAATTAAATTATAAGCATATCTCTCAGTCTGCCGTCTGCATAGGAAGATATATAACATCTAAGTCAGATCTAGTCAGTGTTATTATTATTTAGAGTTTTAACCAGGTTATCTGGTTGAAAGGTATTTTTCAAGGTCACAGGTTGTGTTCAATCTGCTTGATAAACGAGACTGCTGAGAAGAGTTTTTCTTGAAAGTTTATTGCTGGTTAATTAACATGCTTTGATGACCTGTATTAGAGGAGGAAAAAGGACTAAATTAAGTAATGTGTGGTTGTATTGTATTGTATTGTATTAGGTGATAAAATGGTATATTAAGTAATGTGTGTGGTTGTATTGTATTGTATTAGGTGATAAAATGGTATATTAAGTAATGTGTGTGGTTGTATTGCATTGTATTAATTTATATTAGGTGATAAAATGGTATATTAAGTAATGTGTGTGGTTGTATTGTATTGTATTAGGTGATAAAATGGTATATTAAGTAATGTGTGTGGTTGTATTGTATTGTATTGGAGGAGGAAAAAGGACTAAATTAAGTAATGTGCGTTGTTGTTTTGTATTAGAGGAGGAAAGGGTATATTAAGTAACAAAAGAGACTTGTGTTTTTAAGCACGAGATATTCTGAGTTCAAATGATTCAATGTGTATGTTTATAAACTGTCTCCCGCAAAGCTTTAATGGTGGTTTATTTTCGTGTATGCATCATGGAGTCTGCTTTTCAATTGCTGATTTCCGTTATCATGGGCTATTAAGCGCATTGGAAACAGAATTGTTTAACTACAATTTGAGATTTTACACTAACTGGGAATGGGAATATAAGATGACTGTATTTTGCACATTATTTAGTAATTGAATTGAATTTGTTTTGCTTTAAATTGCAAATAAATATCTATAACTAATTATTTAAATTTATTGAATAAATTAAAATAATAGAAATTCTTTACTCAAGTTATAAGCTGTTCAGGTGAATTTAGTGTACACAAGGAAACCTAATATTTAATGTACAAAATTATCATAAAAAATTGCAACATTTCCCTGGAATTTTACCTCAGCTCTTATTAACTCAATTACTAGAATTAAATACTTGATGTTGGTGGTACAATATTTATTTTTAAACTTATTTTGTACATTTATATTTTTTCAATTGTTTAAATACGTAATTAATGATGATTAACTTAATTTGAATAATATATCTCATCAGAATACATTATTAATACTGTAATTGTGGATTTATAAAGAGGTTTAAACCTTGTAGCCAGTGTTGTTTCAGTTAGGGTTTTTCAGTTAGAGTATCAGTTAAAGTAAGCCAATTTAATATTTTTTAGTTAGTATTACAGTTAAAGTTAATTTTATTTATTTTTTCCAGTTAATATTAGAGTTAATAATTTTTTCAGTTACTATTACAGTTAGTATAACAGTTATTAATATAACCCAGTACTGATATTACTAAGCAGATGTCTCAGTTTCACTTCTTGTGCATCTGAATTCCATTCTTTTTTGGTTAATAAAAGCAGGCAAAGTAGTCTGTGCGCTATTCTGGTTAACCGTGTTTCCTATATCATTTTCCATTAGTTTGCAATTGGCCTTTAGCTTTTTGCGATTTGTCTCCAAAACCTCAAGTTCTTTTGCCACTTCCTTATGTCTATGACTTAAATGATTTACTTTTCAACAGAGCTACGCAAGTTTCGACCACGTGAGCTTCCGAATCTTTTTCTCCCACACGTTGCACCGGCTTTTATCAGCAGAGGGTTTGTAACTTAAATAACGCCAAACTCCATTTTCTTGTTTTCGGCCAGAATTTATTTTTAACATTGTTCATACGTCGTTAAATGCAAATAAAGCGATGAAAAAGCAAATCATAGTAGCGATAAAAGACACGAGCGGGTCCGGTTACCAAATATAAACAAAGAAATAAAATTTTGGCGCATTTCTGTATTGGATTTTCCAAAAACGTTTTTTTTTTCAGTTTGTATTACAGTTACTACTTTTTTTTATTATTAGTATTACAATTAAAGTTAACATTATTTTTCAGTTTAAGTTTCAGTTAGTACTTAACTTAAATCTCTTTTTTCAGTTATTAGACCAAATTCAGTTAAAGTTACGCTTAACTGAAACAACACTGCTTGTAGCTCTGACTTAAATTTTTAGCAATTTTAGTGAAGTTCTTCAGAAGAGTCGATATTTAGTCTTTCGATTGGAGACTTGTTTCTTTAGGAAAGTAGTTTAGTGACACCAGAATTGTAAGAGAAGAAGGAAGATGGCTCCATAAGTACGGGCCATATAAAAGAAAATTACAGCAAGTGAGGTTAGAGGAAGAAATCCTAAAGTTTGATTAGTTAAATGAATGGCAGAGATGAGATGGAGATTGATGAGTTGAAGAGCAGGAAAGAAAGCGACACGAAGATCCGGAAGATCTTGACGGTGCAGAAATGACGTTCTTGACATTTAAGTCGATGAATAAGTCGATAAATAATGAAATCGATTTAGATTTGTTGAAAAGTGTGTTGAAATGCTTCTTTTGTTGTGGTAGACGCAAAAAAAAATATCGTAAACTAATTACATTCTTGCAATTAAGAACAGTTTTATAAATCAGCTTCTTGTGTTATGATAGCAAGTTTTTTTAATCTATTCGACAATAATATATCACGTATTTATTCTAACAAAACAGAAGCGAATGCACTTGTTGACAATGAAGTGATAACGAAGTTTGAAATTATGGATGGACTACCAGTCCGAGGTTACTATATATTTATTGTTTTATATTTATATTATATTTATATTGTTTTATATTTATATTGTTTTATATTTATGTTATTTTATATTATTTAAATTTGTTTTTGTTTTAAAACATAGATAATTATTATTTTTAATTAAGAAATTTTTTGAAATTTTTTTTCAAAATTTAATAGAATGCATTGTCACGAGAAGCGAGCCTATATTTCAAATTTTAGCTTGATTAGATGATGAAAAGTTAATTAATTTTCACTTTCAAAGTTTTCAAACATTCAAGACTGGTGGTGAAGTTAATATAAGGCTTTCCGCAGAGAATCCGTTTCAAACTTTGCTCTATGGTTTATAAATGCCTCCATGGCATGGCTCTTGTCTATCTTTAGGAGTTATGTGTTCGGGTCTCTCAATTCTCTGGTCAGTCGGCGGTGGCCGGCGATCTACTTGTCCCTGTGACGATTGGCAGGCGTGGTTTTTCTATGGCTGGTCCTGTGGCCTGGAATAGCCTTCCCCCCGCTCTGAAGGATCCAACGATGCCTTTTAGTGTCTTTCGTGAACGGCTCAAGACATATTTGTTCTCTTCCGTTTAATTGTGCAGTGCACTTTTGCGACTTTTATTTTGTAAAAAAGCGCTATATAAAAAACCTGTATAATAATAATAATAATAATTTAAAAATGGATACTTACTCAATTCACTGATTTATATTTATCTTTTAGCAAAAGATCATATTATTTTTCAAATATTTCTACACAATTAAGTAACGATAATTTTATTACCTTGTCATCATGGCACCTACCAGGTGAGTCGATACCCATACGACTTTTCTTGAGCGGCTACGACCTGACCCCCACGATGAAGGACATCAACAAGAAGTTTTCAGTGAGGTACTACATCAATCTTGTTCTTGTTGATGAAGAAGATCGGAGATATTTCAAGCAGCAGGTGTGTTGATTGATTGATTGATTGATTGATTGATTGATTGAGTGATTGGATGGTTGATTGATTTGCATATTAATTAATGAATATTCAAATAATTTATAATTCATCTGTTAAATTAATTATTTCATTTTTTTTAATGTTTTGTATCAAATTTTCTAACTTCACAAATTGTTGGATAAACAGCAATGTGGTTTTTCTCTATCTCTATATCAAACCACAACAACAACTCAATCAACCTATCATTAATAATTAACTAATAAATTCCGACAGGAAATCACCCTCTTCCGCAAAGCCGACCGACCGAGGCGAAACCAGCAGACAGCTACCACCATCCAGCAGCTGAAGCTGCAGCAGCAACAACCGACAGCTGGAGACGACGCGCAACTGGACAGACACGTGCCTGCAGCCAAGGAGCCGCTCAGCTACGACTCGACGATGAACAACAACACGAACGAAGGAGACGACGACAACAAGCAGCAACTCACCAACAACAAAACTGAAAACGTCAAAGACGCGAGCTCTTAGAATTTTGGGCGTCGTTTTCGACCATCCTTCTACTTGTACATGTTATATGATTGACAGGGTGATCAACCCCTCCCCCTCCTTCATTAGCTGGGAACATCTGACTGAGGAGCAACTGATTGGATGAAAAAAAAAGGTGCGAAGTGGTCTGAATCGTTATCGGTCATTAATCGTTATTATTTTCATTGTTACGTTTGTTAGGAAAAGAAGATATGATTTATATTTTTTTTACTTTTCTCGTTTATTTGTTCGTGCGGTCGTGTCTGAATGTTTTTGCAATTAATTATTATAATTAAATTAATTAAGTTAATAATATTCGCGAAGCAATTGGTTGTATTTGTGGCTGAGCGGCTCATTGTCATTGGTCGGCTTATTTTGTATTGTAAAGTGTTGCTTCGTTTAATCATTATGTTTGCTTAGTTTTAGCATTTGCTGTAATCATTATAGAAGATTACATAAACAATGATCGCTGGGTTCGCGCACTAGACATGATGTCTATCTATATATATATATATATATATATATATATTGGTCGCTTTTCTATGTCTCCTAATGAGAATAACCAATCAAACAAAGGTGCTCGTTTGGTTTGATTGGTTTTGATTGTTTTCGCTTTTTTATTTTATTCAAATTTGAAGATCTGTAGTGTGACGTGGTTCTGCAGATTTCATAGAGTCTGCTGACTTCTAGGCATCTGCAGATTTATAAGAATCTGCTGACTTATAGACATCTGCAGATTTCTAAGAATCTGTTGACTTATAGGCGTCTGTAGATTTCTAGATCGCAAAAAGTAATAATCACACCACCATTATAACATTTTGTGTTTGTGTACTCTAAATGTTTAATTGTTGGTAACTCACAAATTATATTTATTAATTTGGCTTGTTTGGTTTCTGCTTATTTTTTTCTTTTATTATTATTATTATTATAAAAATGGCTACTTTGGAATAATAAAGAGTAAACTTCAATGAAATGAGAAAATGAGTTAAAAAGATAGAGATATTGAGGTTTTTTTTAGTTACTTTACTAATTTTGTAACTCTTCAGTCGGATTTCTTGTTGTTCAGTCTCCTTAGACACGCCTGTAAAAAAAATGACTACACATTTGTACACATGTACACTTGCACCTCATGCATGTGCATCAATACAATCACACACACATATACACATACATAATCACAAAAGCACTAACACATGCTGTGCACTGTACTATTCTATTATTGCCTTTTCATTCCTATTTGTAAAAATTGCTATTGAATTTTCTTGATTTTTCGCTGTTGATAATGCAAACGTGTTGAGGTCTAGTAAAGTTTCGTTTTATGTCAAAATGTCTATTACAACTTAAAATATTTATTATTACTCATTATAATAGCTTGATCTGATGTCGAAACTGTTACACATAATATATATGTATGTATGTATGTATGTATGTATGTATGTATGTGTGTGTGTGTGTGTTTATGTATATATATATATATATATATATATATATATATATATAATGCTGCTGTGTTGGGTTTTGATTGTTGCTACATTTAAATTTAATTATTAAAATTAGATGGATAATAATTTATTGAGGAATATGTTGGTGCAGTTGAGTGTTTTGATGTCGTACCTTGGCAAGTTTTCTTTCGTTGAGATATAAATGTGATCTTCGGGACTGGTAGCGTGATTGATTTTATTGCAAGCTACCCAGGTCCTTGTGAGCTTGCGTAAGTGCATTATCAATCAATCGCACACATAAAATCGTTCAAGACCTGTTGCTGGAGTTCAACGGTGCTCTGCTACGAAGCAATTATAGAGCTGCGGCGTCTTCAGGGCTTGCCGGGCAGCATATTTCTAAATGGTAGTATTGGGCAGCATATTTCTAAATGGTAGTATGCAGCAATACTAGCAGGCTAAGAGGGGCGTGGCTTTAGCCTCTACTCTAGATATCTATGGTGCTATTCTTAGTATGGCACTAATATATATGCATATATTAATCTACTATTTGTTTTCATTTTCATTGCCTTTCCGACCGATACGAGTCGTTGCGTACGCTTACACTACACTGGCTTGCAGTGTCTGGAGATTTTATAACCCTACTTAACATTGGATTATTCAAATAACTGAACTGATATGATTAAATCATTATTAACCGTTAATCATTAATGTAAATCAATGACATTACATTAATTAGTACGTAGTCGTCGTAGTCTGACATCACAGAGCCTCTGACTCACATAAAACATTCATTCGCTGGTGATAAAAATATAACTTACTATGTCAGTGGAGCTCAGCTCTGCTCCAGATTGATGAAAAGTTCAACTACTCTGCTTTAGCTTTCATAAATCGTGAAGGTTTGTCTAAGCTAAGCTACTGCACATTTATACTCTGTAAACTGCTGGAGAATCTATGAGAAAATTCAAACATTCCCATAACTACTGAGCAAACTTTTGTCAACCAGCAGCTTCTATTGAAAAAATAATGGAACGAACTGTGAACAACTTTTGTCTTAAACACTTAAAGCACATTACTGCAAGGCAGAGTTGAGGTCTATTAGTCTATTAAATTGAAACAAAATTTAAATAATGTCAATAACAAGACTTTAATAATAACTAAGAGTATAACATTTCAGCAATAAATGAAATAAATTCTATCAATAGAGATATACACAATTACATGAAACACACGTGTTGATACTGATATGAAAAAGTGTCAATTAATCAGGACAAATGATTCTATCTAATTAATATACACACAAAAATATGTAAATGTAGCATGTTTTACTGTTAATAAAAACATATCGCACAGCAAAAAACATTGCAGAAAGAAAAAAAACATATTGCACAGTGAAACAAACATATTGAACAGTCAAAAAACATATTGCACAGTCAAAAAAGTGTCAATAATTCAGAACAAATGATTCTATCTATTTAATATACACACAAAAATATGTACATGTAGCATGTTTTACTGTTAATAAAGACATTGCAGAGTGAAATAAAAAACATATTGCACATTGAAAAAACTATAAAATTTTAGCAGAAAAAAACCTATAAAAATAATAATTACATGCTCACATTAAAATAAATTATAAAGAAAGATGTTAGCAACAAATCAAATTAATTAATAGAAATATAAAGTATTTATATCTACACAGCTTTTCGGTAAACTTTCTTCTAAAAACGAGTCGGAATCCATGAGTCCTAGTTGTAAGATGCGCGCGCCGAAATGTAAAATG
This sequence comes from Erpobdella octoculata, assembly GCA_963978895.1. Lineage (NCBI taxonomy): Eukaryota > Metazoa > Annelida > Clitellata > Hirudinida > Erpobdellidae > Erpobdella > Erpobdella octoculata. The sequence goes on from OZ022242.1 coordinate 2,857,675, forward strand.
TTTGTTGTTTTGTTTGTAAATGTTTTGCTAATTTATTGAGCGCCTTTTCCGCTTAATCGAATGTAAGCTATTAATAGCAGAGCCTCTAGTCTTGAACCACGCCCCTCTTAGGCTACTAGTCGACCTCTCTCTATTGTCGCATACTACCATTTAGTAATATGCTGCCGGGCAACAGGCCCCGTTTTTACGTGCCCGGAGAATTCTCGTTTCCCATTATTACGTATTTGCATTCAATTTGTACAGTGCTCTTTAATCTTAAATACGTTTAGTATACCCGTGTCGTTGTCTTTATTTACCGCAATTAACGCTTTAAATACTTAAAATTCAAATCAGTTTATAAACATTTTTCTGGAAAATCGCTTATTATATGCAATTAGAGATGTGGATGTTGTAGGAGTGAAAAGTAAAGGTAGAAGTAGGAAGACTTGGTGGGAATGTGTGAAGAAAGACATGGATGAGCTCGGCCTGAAGCGGCAGTCTGCCCTGGATCGTGACTTGTGGAGGGGCCTGATATGGAAAAACGTCCAACCCTAGCATAGCGTGGAATAGGGACGTTTCAAAAATAAATGATGATGATGATATCAAAGCAAACAAGGCAGGCACACTTGAATGTGGATATAATGTGCTTGTGTTCTTAAAGTTTCAGTTTGTCCAAATAATCAGAAGACCATTAATTAAAGTTTTTTGCCAAGTATTATGAAAACTATCATAAACTTTATAAAATCTGAAGTTTTATAGACTATAGATGTCAATGATATTTACACAAATGGAGAGTTACGCTGGTGAAGAAGTGTTAGAAACTTTGTCCAATTGTGTAAACTAAAGTATGTGACAAACTAATTTTATTGGGAGGAATGCAGGGTCACAGAGTCACAGGTCAAACTTAAATGTTGGTATAAGCAAAAAATAACTCAGGATACATTACGTTTAAATTAACCTTTATTTAAAAGTATATTTGATATATAACAATTTTTACGAGTTAGATGTTGTTGTATACGAATGTAAACACTAAAAAGTTATGGGGGTGTTTACTACTGTTCACTTGTTCAGTTGTTCAACCACCGTGTATGTCTATGTAGTTTGCCGCTTACAAGGTAAGACAAGGTGCTAGCGTTTTGTCGCATTTCCTGTTCTTTATAGATTATGTCAATTGTTAAGGTATTTCAATTATTGTGTACTATTAAAGCTGATCGGTAATATCAATTGGGTATAGTTTAGTTTTAGTTTAGACTTTAGACGACTTTAGAAAGAATAGAAAAGGTTATGATTTAAAAGTGAAAAGCAAATGATATAAACAGAACAGTTTATTATTTTTGCTAAAATTATTATAATGATTTTTAGATACTATGGAAATTAGAAATATTTAAAAAACAAAGAGCTGTCTGTATACAGACAGAAATATATAACTTTCAAACTTCAAATAAGACATAAAGATAAAACAAGGTATGAATTGCATACTTATATTTTTTCCTAATAGAAATTATTATTACAAGCAGTCTTCTTTCCTTACATAATATGATCTTTTCAATAGATGATATTTTTTGTTCTTCTAAAAACATTAGAATTTTTATTAAGTTTCTAAATAGAAAATGTCCTTCTCTCTATTCTCAGCTGCTGATTATCTTAATTCAGTTTATATATATACATGGGCCCCTGCAGGAATTTTTGCAGGGGGGCAGGCTTCTTATTTTTTCTCTTTTTGCCTTTTCTCTCATATTCTTTCACCCGTTTCTTCTTTTTTCTTCCTAAAATTGTGTAGGGTCTCGGGGCTCAGAGCCCCAAGAATTTTTTTTTAAATTGGGTATATAGAGTACAATTTTCAGTTAACTTTATTTTATTTTACATCATAATAAAAATTCTAAAATGCTTTATAAACACGCTGAAAATTAAAAAATACTTTAGTTGGAGAGGTTTATATACACGGCCAAACTGTCATTTATAAAAATTGTGTGAAAATGAGAGGAGACAATCAAACAATAATCATTCATCAGTAAAAGACCAAACTAATGTTTCTTAAAGGCCCATATACACAACATCCCCAGCATTGCCAACAAGTATACATGAGCTTATTAACTAATACAAGCTGAAATAAATATTATACTTAGAATAAACTATTTAACCGGTGCTGGATCAGTGATTCTGGATAATTTTCACGCATCATAGTGTTTAGAGAAACGTGAATGGAGTAAAAAGTAGTGCATCCCCAAAGAAAATGATGATGATATTGATATGACAATTGAAGGAGTCACAGTTGCTACAATTAATTATAAATGTTTTAATTACAAATTGTCTATTTTTGACTAAAAAGAATTTAATCAATTCAGGGCGGCAAAAAAAATAATAGCTATATTGAAAAAATCATATTATGTTAGGAAAGAAGACTGTTTGTTATAATAATTTCTAATAGGACAAAATATAAGTATCTATAGGGGTCAGTGGCGCTGGTATTTATTTTACATGCCCCAGGGAGATAGGTTTCACCAGCTAATAACCCGATAACACGGGTTACTAAGCAGCGTGTAGGAATTGAACGGTGAACCTTTCAAATTCAAGTTTGATGTTCTATTGACTCGGCTATCCTTGCACCTCAATAGTATCGTGGCAACCATACAAAATTTGTAGAAAATTCCACTTAAGGTAACCGTTATTTGATATATCATTGACTAAACACCACGTCCTGGTATTTCCAGGTCACTACAAGACAAGAAGTTAGTTGAATCATTGTTTTTGGTAACTGTAAACATCTTCGGTGGCGTCTTCAGCTTAAATTGTTTATACGAGCCATTAACTACATAAAAATCTCAAGTAGCTTCATCAAAGTATCACGTCCTGTGCAAAGGTTAATTGTCTATAAAAACTAACGACCAATGGCGGCCTAAGTGTTCTTTGTCTATTAATAGTAAGTTTTTCAAACAATATTTTAAGGTTTTTCTGTCTTGAATAATATTATATAATATATATATATATATTATATATTACTGCATTGTTGACCTAAACAGGTGATATTGTCGTATCGTAAGTTCTATTCTAAAGCGTTTCAATTTTTATGTGACTTTCATTTTGTAGTAGACGACCTCTTGAACGTGAAATGTCGGAACTTTTCAGAGAAAAAGATCACTCGGAGCTTTACGCCAAATTCAGGCCTCCTTACCCTAGCGGGGTGTACAAGTTGATTGCTGATAAACTGGAAAAAAGTTTTGCAGAACTGGGTATATATTGTCGTTTTCATATAAACTAAAATTGAACACAAAATCTTAATTTGCGAAGTAACTGTGCTCGACTTCAATGAATGAGATATTGCACTTAAGAATCATCTCTTCTCAATCCAGATTGGCTTGCAACCTCAACGGTTGTTGAATACTCTCGAGAGGTCATTAAGACCGACTTGACTTACTGTCGGGCTTCAAGGAAGAAACAGAGTTTTCTTTATTTTATTGTTTTTGGTCTGGCACTGTAAATCTGTAAATCCAACCATCTGACAAGCTTGATCAGCTTTGAACAGCACAGCTCATGTTTGATTTCAACTTTGCTGGACATGACATGTTTCTGTGAGGCTTTCAGCTATTCGGAAATACAATTACATTAGAATTTATCATTACTAAAGATGGAGTTTTTAGTAGCAATAAGTTGTGTTGACCACTGAGGTAGAGAACACTTACCCTGGCTTTCCAATTGTTATCATGAGTGAGGGGGTTCAAAATCAGATATACTTTACCCAGATTAAAAAATAAATTTTCTATTTTATAATTTAATAATTTCAACATGCATGTGTAAAAATGTAATTTTTAAGATTTAAATAACGTCATTACAGGCCAAACGGGCAAAAAATGGAAGATGGCTTTGGACGTTTGTTGTGGCACTGGGATAAGCACGTTGCCTTTGGTAGAGTACTTTCAGGAGAGCTTTGGTGTCGACGGCAGTGAATCTCAGATATACGAAGCTAAAAAAGTATTTAAAAGTTTCTTTAACACTTAACCACGTGCATATAGAGAGAAGTCTTGTGACTTGTTCTTCACGTTCCCCGCTCAGAACTATGGCAATCGAGACCCCAGTCGAGTGACATTTCTGTGTTACGATGCCAGCGCCATCACCCAGATGTTCGCAGAATCGAGCTTCGATTTGATCACGGTGGCTCAGGCGTTGCACCACATTGCGAATAGACCGACGTTGTATGACGACTGTAAGAAGCTTCTTAAACCCGGAGGCCTGTTTGTGGCATATGGATACTCGTTGCCTATTTTTCATGATCCAAAAGCTCAAAAAGTTACCGATGAGGTTAAGCATTTTTGTTTGTTTGTGAAGTAGAGTTGTATGTTTCTTTTTTCACATTTCAAGTCGTGATTGTGCTGTTTCATTGTTTTTTAATATTCTAAATTTGTTGCATGTTGTTCTTGCATATGGTTTCTTTTCTATTTTTAGTTTTATAACGGTTCGATGAAGAAATACATTAATTTTGAAGTAGATCACGTGGAGGATTGTTACACAAAAATTCTTCCAGAGATTTCAGATTATTTTTCATCATCAGAGAGGTCTTCATATTTGTTCATTTCAACAGTACATTTTTGCAATTTGTATATATTTTTAATTGTTTTAATAAATGTGCATCAAACAAAGTCAGATTTAGGTTTTCATGACAAACTGTCTATAGATAGAGTTTCAGTTCATAACAAACCGACTAATATAATGTTGTTTGGGTGGAATGGAACAAGTTGCCGATCTGGCAAAATCTTGCCCCGGGAAAAATCAAAATTTAGCATTTTTAGAAAGTTTCGATAAAAATCACCTCTAATCCCCATGATTGTCGACCATTTTGTAAAAAAAAAACGTCAGCTAACTACTAGTTGAAAAAGATGAAATTTTTTTACCCATTCATAGTATCCAATTTTTTTGCTTTACCACCTCTCCTGGGAGAATGTGGCTATGATTTTGTATCATTATATTTCTTTTTTTAGAGATGATTCCTTAGTGCTACACTTTGATGTACCCTTGGATGAGTATGTTGGCTATCTGAGCAGTTGGTCCATGTATAGGTTATACAGAAAAGAAAATCCGGGCAAGGAAGATCCACTAGAAGTTCTCAGCAGAAAGTTTGACCTATCTGCAATTTTACACAACTGACTGATAAATATAATATCTTTTTGAATCATTCGTCAGGTACGTGGATCTTTACCCTGGAAAGAAGGTTACTCTTAAATATGACTCGAGGATTTTCATGGTATTCGGAAGGAAGGCCTAAATCAACCTGTCCTAATATGTTAATATTCAGGCCTACTTAACTATAATGAAAATGAAGCACTTCAAATACAGATTCAAATATTAATTTTAATTTAATTTCTTCAAATTTTCTAGCAACAAATTGATTGTTTCAATTGTTAGTTTGTTTATTATGGATTAAATGAATTCATGCTCTAATGTTTTTGATATTATTTTTGTATATGATTTTGTTGGCTGACGTTTATAGTTTCATCCTTGGCAGTTTTCAACTGGTGCCAATCCGGGCAGCCAGACTGATTGGGAGGCCGTGCAGTCAAAAAGAAAAAAAATAGTTTAAGTTTGCTTCTTGCTTTTTCAGTTCAGAGAAATGCCATATTTAGAAAGAAAAAAATGTTCAATAAGAAAAAGAAGCAAGTTGCATAAACACAGACTTTTTTTCTATCATTAATAAATTATTAAAGATACAAAAAAAGACTGCAGACTGAAGATAGTCAAACTTATAATAATAATAGTAATAATCTGTTCTATCTTTATTTTTTACACACTTTTTTTTAACTTGACGTCTCTTTCTGTCTGTCTGTCTATCTGTTTGCCTGTCGTCAAATTTTGCAATCGATTCTAAACTAACATTGTATCATTATTGGTAATGAATACGAGGTTACTTGAGAGGAAATACTTGGTAGAAATTACTTGATATTGCATTTCCCACAATCGATTATATAAAAGTGTGTTTTTAAAAAACTTAGTTTTTTGATTCACTTGTTAATTAATTATAATTGGGAGTTTTGATTTGAACGGTTTCAAAAAATTTTCGCCTGCGGCAGGCTTTCGTCCATTTTTCAAACTTGAGCCCCCCCCCCCAGCATTTTTTGCTGGTTGCTGGTTATGCCACTGCCAGTGGCAGACGAATCAACAAATTTTTAAATGCGATACGAGATGTCACTGTGTTTTAGATATTTAGTAGATGGGAATTCTTAAGAAATTATTTTCTAACTAGTAGAACTGATTGGTATCCCACAACTATTATAGCATCAATAATGACAATTTAACTGATAATGATGTTGATTTGACGTGTTAACCAGTAAACAACTGGAGACTGTTGTTTACTTATGGTATAAGATGAATCCAAGACGTATACAACTTCCTGTTCAAAGGCACAATAGAAAAATTTGCTCAATTCCAACGTTTTTGATATGGCAGTTTAGTTATAATGTTATTTGACCGATTTTTTTTATTTTGTATTATTTAAACTTATTATATGAAATTTGACTTTGTGAAATTATTTATTAGCGCTATTGAAACCCCCCCCCTCTGAGTTTTCTCAAAACATGAAATCTTGATGAAACACTGGGCTCTATGGAAAAGTCAGCACTATAGATCTCTCCCCCCAAATTTAAAATTTCCTCCCAAAATCAAGGGGTCTGGATAAAACACTGCCCATGTCAACGGAAAACTTAGTGGGTAAAATCGTTTCTCTCTGGAGGAGACGCTATATAAATTATCAATTTTTAAACAAAAACAAACATCATTGGTTTGATTAACATCACTGGTGTTAACACAGCTAGCAAAATTTTAAACTTTTATTCACTCAAATTGAAACTAAATTGCCAAGGGTTGACCACTCTCCAGATGGGTGTACAAAGCAAAAATTCCTTGTTTTTTGGAATTTCTGCGTTTTTTTTGGAATTTCTGCAAAAATTCAAAGGGTGTACGAGGAATTTTTTGAGTGGTCAACCCCTCGGCTAAGACGTTTCCCGTTTTTAGAGTTAGTAAATTTCATAGTTAATAAAGTATATTAATAAAATGTAAATAGAAAAATAAACAATATATATAGAAGTTGGGCTAGACTTGTGATTAAATATTCTAAAATGTCGAGTCGAAAACCATTGCTAGACAGCTTGTTTAGTTTTGTGTATGTGCGTTTGCATGTCTGGTTATGATGACTCATGGACGTCTATATAATAACTAGTGGTTTTACCCGTCCCAAGGACGTATGTTTTAAAATTACGATGTACTTCGGATATATTTTATAAAAAATAGTCGACAATAACAAAATGACATTTGATAACCATACAAGTTTTTTCTTATATATAAGCAAATTTAATGAAATTTTTTATTGCGTTTAAATTTTCAATTTACTAAAATATTTCTTATAAATTCAAAGGATGTGAAAATTAAAGAATGCAATAATTAGTTATTAAAGAATTTCAGTATACACGACATTTCTTGTGAATTGACGGCCATCGTTGAGAAGTGGTCCTTGCTTCTGAGATTTTTTTAAATCTCATCTATATATATAAAAATGAATGTTTGCATGTATGTATGTATATATGTATGTATGTATATTGTATGTATGTATGTATGTATTGTATGTATGTATATTGTATGTATGTATATATGCATGCATGTATGTATGTATGTATGTATGTATGTATGTATGTATGTATGTATGTATGTATGTATGTATGTATGTATGTATGTATGTATGTATGTATGTATGTATGTATGTATGTATGTATGTATGTATGTATGTATGTATGTATATATGCATGTATGTATGTATGTTATTCATGCATTGCTCAGTGATGGGCACCAACTACTTCAATTGTAGTTACAACTACATGCCAACTACCTCATGACAGAAGTAGTTATAACTACATGTTAACTACTTTAGAAGAGAGGTAGTTATAACTAGTTTGTTAACTATTACTAAAGTAGTTAACTACTTTCCAACTACTTTTTAACTACTCGTATATTTATAAAACATGTACTGTAAGATATAAAAAGTTAAAACACAACAACAAAAAATAAATTTGCATTTAATAATTTTTTTTTAAAGAATAATAATGATTGTTAACTAAATATAATAAAAACAAAGTATTTTTAAACAAATATAATAAAAACAAAGTATTTTTAAGCAAATATAATAAAAACAAAGTATTTTTAAGCAAATTTTAGAAAAACAAAGTGTTTATTGATACATAAAGGTTGAATGACAAAGTTCAAAATTTGTTAAAACTGGAACGGCTTTTCAGAAAAACCATACGGTCAAATAAAGTGTCACTCATTTTGCACCTTCGAGGTGTCAAAATCATACCAGCCATGCTTGGAAGAGTAGAATTGGCTTTTATGAAAGCTCATTCTACAAATGGATAATCCTTCAGTGATTGAACATTCGATGCTTTAGATTATATTTTTAAATTACCTGGCTTTTTAATAATTTTGTTACAGCGCTAAGTCAAAGTAGTTAGACTAGTTATAACTACCAAACTAGATCATAAAAGTAGTTATAACTACATGGCAACTACTCAAAAACAAAATTAGTTATAACTACCATGTAACTACTATAAATGTAGTTATAACTACAGTAGTTACAACTACAGTAGTTAAAGTGCCCATCGCTGGCATTGCTACACCATTCATCCGATCGTAATGAAATTTTCACACAACCTTGAGAGTCAAGGGGAATCAAATATAGAGAGAAAAAATTTGAAATCCGTCACAAAATAAGCCGAGCGGAGCGGGTGAGCGAGCGGGAACTATATATATATATATATATATATATATATATATATATATATATATATATATATATATATATATATATATATATATATATATATGTGCGTATGTATGTGTGTATGTATGTATGTGTATGTGCATGTAATAATAATAATAATAATAATAATAATAATAATAATAATAATAATAATAATAATAATAATAATAATAATAATAATAATAATAATAATAATAATAATAATAATAATAATAATAATAATAATAATAATAATAATAATAGGATCGATTAGAAGCGCCAGTTGCTAAGCTTCAGAGGCGCCGGGAACGACTCGTGCATATGGGATCACACAGTATTACCTGCCACCCGCACGTGTCTGTTTGTATGTGTGTCTGTGTGTGTTTATGTATGTATGTATGTATGTATGTATGTATGTATGTATGTATGTATGTATGTATGTATGTATGTATGTATGTATGTATGTATGTATGTATGTATGTATGTATGTATGTATGTATGTATGTATGTATGTATGTATGTATGTATGTATGTATGTATGTATGTATGTATGTATGTATGTAGAATCGGATCTAGGGGGGGGGAACTGAGAGCGAAAAAATGAGCGGGAAAGCGACAGGGAATGGATAAAAACCGAAAGCGGGAGCGCAAGCGGGAAGGAAACGGGAGCAAAAAAGAAACGCATTAGGTAAACCTCTAAAAACCCCGGGCAACGCCGGGTGCCCCCGATAGTTATATAATATTTTTCGATTGCAGCGCCACTTATTTTGATTTCTAGGAATGAGAGTGTATATAGCAAGGATATCTTGATATAACAGCTGGATCCACAACCTACTCTAGTAGGCCTAAACAATTCATCCAATTACGTCATAGTTGTTATATCAAGATATCCTTGGTATATAGGTACAATTGCATAATAAGTTTCATTACACGACTGCGCGCAATAAATTCTTACGTGCACATCGATATCGTCTATACGTAAGTGTGACAGAATCAGTGAGTGGGTGACTGAGGGACGTGGGCTACTATAAGTAAGAAAGATATAGCTATTATATAGACGTCCATGGATTACTTTAGGATGGACACTTTGTTAGGCCAGCGTTCCAGACCCAGGAAGTGAGTGAGTGAGTGAGTGAGTGAGTGAGTGAGTGAGTGAGTGAGTGAGTGAGTGAGTGAGTGAGTGAGTGAGTGAGTGAGTGAGTGAGTGAGTGAGTGAGTGAGTGAGTGAGTGAGTGAGTGAGTGAGTGAGTGAGTGAGTGAGTGAGTGAGTGAGTGAGTGAGTGAGTGAGTGAGTGAGTGAGTGAGTGAGTGAGTGAGTGAGTGAGTGAGTGAGTGAGTGAGTGAGTGAGTGAGTGAGTGAGTGAGTGAGTGAGTGAGTGAGTGAGTGAGTGAGTGAGTGAGTGAGTGAGTGAGTGAGTGAGTGAGTGAGTGAGTGAGTGAGTGAGTGAGTGAGTGAGTGAGTGAGTGAGTGAGTGAGTGAGTGAGTGAGTGAGTGAGTGAGTGAGTGAGTGAGTGAGTGAGTGAGTGAGTGAGTGAGTGAGTGAGTGAGTGAGTGAGTGAGTGAGTGAGTGAGTGAGTGAGTGAGTGAGTGAGTGAGTGAGTGAGTGAGTGAGTGAGTGAGTGAGTGAGTGAGTGAGTGAGTGAGTGAGTGAGTGAGTGAGTGAGTGAGTGAGTGAGTGAGTGAGTGAGTGAGTGAGTGAGTGAGTGAGTGAGTGAGTGAGTGAGTGAGTGAGTGAGTGAGTGAGTGAGTGAGTGAGTGAGTGAGTGAGTGAGTGAGTGAGTGAGTGAGTGAGTGAGTGAGTGAGTGAGTGAGTGAGTGAGTGAGTGAGTGAGTGAGTGAGTGAGTGAGTGAGTGAGTGAGTGAGTGAGTGAGTGAGTGAGTGAGTGAGTGAGTGAGTGAGTGAGTGAGTGAGTGAGTGAGTGAGTGAGTGAGTGAGTGAGTGAGTGAGTGAGTGAGTGAGTGAGTGAGTGAGTGAGTGAGTGAGTGAGTGAGTGAGTGAGTGAGTGAGTGAGTGAGTGAGTGAGTGAGTGAGTGAGTGAGTGAGTGAGTGAGTGAGTGAGTGAGTGAGTGAGTGAGTGAGTGAGTGAGTGAGTGAGTGAGTGAGTGAGTGAGTGAGTGAGTGAGTGAGTGAGTGAGTGAGTGAGTGAGTGAGTGAGTGAGTGAGTGAGTGAGGCTGGGACATTATATAAATAGATAATATAGTCCGAGTTTTTCAATTCGAACTTCCTCAATTAACTAAAATGTTTTGCATTAGACCTATCAAAAGTATAGTATAAAAATGACTAAACTTAATAGTTTAGCTAAGTTTGCATTCTAAAACGCCACACCTGGGGAAAACACCTGGTGCAACATGTTCGTCTTAATAAGTAACTTCTTTCACTTCTAGATCATCCTTCTCTAAAACTTCTGATCTTTTCTCTCATTCTATATCAAATTGACTACTGCAATTCTCTCTATTATTGTCTCTCTAATATTGTCAAGTCTTTTGACTGTTTGATGCAGTTTCTTCCAGTCCCGCTGGAGCCTGTGTGATCTTCCGATTCGGCGTTGTGGGCTTCAACACCACGTCAAACTGCTACATTCTAATCTCCTCACACACGATTGTCGATCACAGCGGGCCCACACCAGGCCACTGACCACTGACTACTCCACGCAACCGTAGCCGCAACCGCACGACACAATCAGTTTCCAACCTTTCACTGCTTCTCAAGCCCCAAAACACAAAATTTTCGTCTACTGTCACTAAACACGAAACTGTTGAAACATTTTCTGCAACAGGAATTTCTTGGGTGCATTTGAAAAAGCGATCCTCCTGTCTCTCAAAACGATCTTCTACCAAACAAGCCTTGCACTTTACATTTGAAAGGCACTCGGCGCAGTTTCCACGACCATTTAAATTTAAAAGACGCTCATCATCTGGACACAACTCCTCTATGGCCTGCACACAAAAATCCCGGCCCACCCATTTGCAAAACTCTAGTACTTCCAACACCCCAGGAGTTGTCTGCAACCGGCCGCCGGCACCACCAGGCGCCTCCGAAATTCTTCCCGCGGATTCTGGGATTTCCCCAAAATCTGTCAGAGTCCAGCAACACTCAGCCACAGAGGCAACTCTAGCGGTGCCCCGCCACAAAATTAGACCAATTTTCTCTTCACTGTCCTCATGACCCACCTGAATTGTGCAGTTTGAACGGCCGTCATCTGTCACATGTTCTAAGACACAGCTGGTGGACTCCAGTTCAAACTGGGTTTTGCCGCAGCAGCCCACATCATTTTCTTCACCAGCAAACAGGCTGGTCCAGAACCGTGTCCACCACTGCCTCAACCGTTTCTGCGACCAAACTCTCAACATTCGTACCGTCCAGTCCGCACTCAAGCAAACCACTGCCAAAAACACTCACATTTTCCCTATCGCAGCTGACCTTCAAGAATTAATTCTTTTATTCCTTCCATAACTGCTTTGGTTTTTCTGCGCTGCTCTGTTTTCCTCCTGTACTGCTCTGTTTTCCTCCGTCTTCTTGTTCAGAACCTTCATCAATTCATCATCTGTATTGAACTCGTATTCCTCTGGGTCAAACCCATCGTCTTCCAATGACGTCCAAAGACGGTCCACGAGCTCAGACGTTTTTCCTTTATCATTGAGCTCTTGTTTTCTAAGTTCATGCTTCAACTCGAATATCAAGAGCTCATCCAATGCTTTCAAACTATTCTCTTAATCCAACTTCTGGCATCAATGTAACGATATCGCCAAATCGTATACCGAATTCGCTGGAATGGTCGCTTTCCCGTTCCCGGTCACTTTACCGTTCCCGCTTGCTCTCCCGCTCGCGCTTATTTTTTCTTTTCCACTGCTTCCTAACTTTTTTTTAGTCCATAAAACGTAAAATAGATTTGCTTAAAGTTGCTTAAAGCTTTCAAACGTTGTTACGTAAACTAAATTTGAATTTTATTACGCAATTACCTTTTATGGTCGCTCACGCCTGCTCTCCCGCTCCCGCTCGCGCTCATATTCTCCACTCTTTCTTAACTTCCTTTAGCCCAGAACACGTAAAATAGATTTGCTAAAAGTTGCTTGAAGCTTTCAAACGTTGTTACGTAAACTAAATTTGAATTTTGTTACGCAATAACTTTTGATGGTCGTACATTGGCCTGGAAAGGGTAAAAACCATAAAACACCAATGGATTAATAATTTTTTTCCAAAATTGATATATACCACATGCTAAATCTTTTACTTAAGTGTACCAAATTTCAACGGAATCTGTTTGGCGGTTTTTGAGTTTTAGCGAGACTTCGCACAGCTATATAATTATTAATTTTATAATTTTAATGAATATATATATATATATATATATATATATATATATATATATATATATATATATATATATATATATATATATATATATATATATATATATATATATATATATATATATATAATATATATTACAGTATTTTGTTGCCAAGCATATGCTTTGACCACGCGCCTGCTCTCCAGGGGAGATCTCAAATTTCGAACTCTTAACACAGAGAACAGATGACTTTACTGGAGATCTCACATTTTCTGCACACGTACTGAAGAGTCGTTAGCAACTTTCTTCTTTAGAGCATTCGTTATTAGGTCGTAAACTCGATACATAAGATGATTGTGCAGGATTGAAGAAGGAGGAGCTAGTAAGTTGTACATTGGTAGACATTCTTTGCATAAAGATTTTGCAAAACAAGTGCAACGTCCGTTGAAAACATTCAACTTGTACATTGATGGAAGGTCGCTTAAAAATAATATGTAGGGCCTCACGGACTTTCAGGCGACACGCGTCATCCTCACAATCGATAGTGTTGTGACTTAAGACCTTACTAGACAGCCAATTTTTACGAACTCTTAAAAATATATATACATATATTCAGATAAACATGCTCTATTGAAATACACACGCCACTTAACCGAAACAAACCTTTTAGTGATCTGTTTAGACATGAAAATTAAATGAAAAAAAAAATGGCTAAAGAAAAAAAGGATATTGTAGTAAACCTTGAAAAGAATTTGTTGGAAAATGAACAGAAGAATAACTGTTTGGAGAAAGTCATTAAAAATATTAATTTTATAATTTTAATGAAGTTATAAACTATAATTACTTAGTAAAATGAAAGTTTTTTTTTAATAATAGTTAATAAAATATAAATTAATTTCAGATCAATGGCCAGTATAATATAGAACCAGTTGTTCATGTTAACGAATCGAATCATAATGAAGTTGTCAATTTTGAAGATATCGAGGATGAACTAGAAGGATGTTCGAAACATGTTAAAGATGTTTATGACGAATTTTCAAAACGCTGGAGAAAATACAGAAAAAATATCAAGCATATTCTTATCGTACTATGCATAATTGGATATTTTGTCTATTTTGCTTTTGCTCTCGAGCATAGCTTTGGGGACGAAGGTTTAATAAAAATTTATTTTTATATTTTAAATTGAATGTTCATATTTGGTTATTATAGAAAAAAATTGTTCATCTTGTCCATGCAGGATCCATCCGCCTATTATGGATGACTTGTCTGGTTGTGCTAATAAGAGGTTCTTCTGTTATTAAAGGCTGCATTGGAGATCGTTTCAACAAAAGATTTAAATTTATATCTGTTTTTATAAAAGAGCACTTGGTAGAAGTCAACTCGTTAGTTAAACAGATTTGTTCAGATTTTTTTGTTTTATTATCTTAATTTATCAACGCGTAATTTATCGTATGTTTTTAAAGTTGCATGCTTGGTTCTATATATTTGGCGGTATTGATCGTATTAATCCTCGATTTTACGTTATACTCATCTGATCCACACAACCTTGTCTCACTTGGAGGGATGATCATTTACATTTTATTACTTTTCATCTTTTCAAAAGACCCATCAAGAGTTAGTTCTTAAAAATATCATTCAAAAAATAACCTGTCCATCCATGCCTTATCCTAAATATGCTTTTATTAGATAAAATGGCGCACAGTCGCCTGGGGTTTTGGACTGCAATTGGTGTTTGCCTTGATTATATTGAGATGGAGAGGTGGATTTTTAGTCTTCAAATGGCTTGGTGATCGAGTTTTAGATTTTATTTCATTTTCCAATAGTGGATGCAAATTTGTGTTTGGAGCTTCGTACAGAGACCACTTTTTTGCGATGCAGGTAACGTACATTAATTTTTAAAAATAAATTATAATAAATATATTATCTTCATTTAGCAATTCCAGAAATAAACCTTGAAACATTTTTTCCAGATACTACCAATCATCATTGTCACAAGTTCTTTAGTGACAATTCTTCTTTATTTGGAAATACTTAACTGGATTATTTTCAAGTTAGCTTGGATCATGGAAACTTTAATGGGAACCACCACTGGGGAATCAATCAGCGCAGCTGGAAATATTTTTCTCGGACAGGTAGACAGCCATAATTAATTAAAATTTTATTTTTTAAATTAATTTTTAATTTTTGTTGGGAATTATTCGTAGTTTATTACATTTATTAATTTATGAAATGAACATAACATTTTAAAGAAATTCACTCATTATCGTGATTAAATGAAAACAAACGTAGATGGAAATGTCATTTTTCGTTAAACCGATTCTACACGTCATGACTGAATCTGAACTGCACGCAATGTTGACCTCAGGATTTGCCACAATCGCAGGAGGTGCACTGGCAGCATTTGCACTTTTAGGCGTAAGTAGAATCGTGGTTTAATTGATTATTATCCATTCATAATTATCAGCATAATACAAAATAAATTATATTTTAAAGATAATTATTTCGTTGGAGAGCTCAGTTTTGGTCATGCTGCAAATACGCCAGTGCGTAGCCAAATTACAGATAGAGTTGTGCACTTTAAGAGTACTTAAAAAGTAGTCCACAAGTATATTTATAAGTAATTGATCTTTCCAGGTGCCAGCGAGCCACTTACTGTCGGCCTCAGTTATGTCCGCCCCTGCAGCCTTGGCTGTTTCCAAGCTGTCATATCCTGAAACTAAAAAATCTCTCACATCGGCGAAAAATATCAGAAGCTTTATAAAAAAAGGGTAAAACATTTTTTTTTTATAATAGTTTATAGTCCTTTACACTAGGTTTTTTTAAGACTGAAATGGCCGTATGTTGGAAGCACCTAAGAGCCTTCCTGTCGTGGATCATAATTTGATCTTTTTAACTTTTCCCTCATCTTTTCTCCAGGCTTGCAATTAGCGAAGCGGAGTTAAAAGGGTAAAACAAACTTCTAAATGTTATAATTCATCCGTCATCTAAGCCCAAAGTTGATTACAGCTCGTCGATTACCTGATTTTGCCTGGACTTTTAAATGTTTATTTACTAATAATTAAACAAATAGTAAACCAATATTTAATCTGTTAGTGTTTGAAAAAAATATAGGAAAACATTCTTTTTAGGCCTGAAAAAAGTATAATCGAAGCGGCGGCTGTCGGCGCTACATCTGCGGTCTCCGTCGTCGCCAGCATAGCAGCAGTTGTAATTGCATTTAAATCTCTTCTGCAATTCTTCAACGTCGTTTTGGCATGGTTTGGCCAAAGAGTGGGAGCCCAAACGCCATTTTCTCTTGAGGTAAAAAAACTTCATTTGATTATTATTATACTAAAAAAACTAAAACTGAAAATGAAGTATTTATTTATTATTAATATATATATATATATATATATATATATATATATATATATATATATATATATATATATATATATATATATATATATATATATATATATATATATATATATATATATATATTAATGTAAAATCGCTGATTTTACGATAGGTTTTCCCATTGATAGACGTTAAAGGACTCGGAATAACTATTATGGACGTCAAAAACCAGAAGGTATAACTAGCCGTAACAAAGCTTCATTTATTATTTTCCAATAAAACATCAAAACCATTCTATTGAGCCCGGTATACGATTTGGTGATATCGTAACATTGGTGATCAGAAGTAGGATACAAGAATGGTTTTGAAATCATTGGATGAGCTTTGGGCGAGTGAAATGAAAGACGAGCTGGAGAAACGTGGCCTGAGCGATACAGGTAAAAAGGACGAACTTATGGAACGCCTCTTAGCCGCGTTAGTGAATGAGGGCTATGGGCCTGACGACGACGAATATCTATTCGACATTGACGAGGAGGCTGTGGTCAAGCGAAGGAAATTAAAAAACAAATTGCTGGAGGAAGAAAGACAACGAGCGAAAGAAAACATGGCAGCACAGAAGAAGACAGGAGAAGGAATGATTCTTGGCCACGGAAACAAAGTGGCAGCAGCCGGTACAACTGTTGAGAGTTTGGTCGCAGGGTTAGCTGAGGCAGTGGTGGACACGGTTCTGGACCAGCGGGCTGCTGGTGATGTGGGTTGCTGCGGCGAAACCCAATTTGAACTGGAGTCCACCAGCTGTGTCTCAGAGCATGTGACGGATGACGGCCGTACAGACTGCACAAGTCAGGTGGGTCATGATGATGAGCCTGTCAAAGACGGTCATGATAAGGAAACTTGCAAAAATGTTCAAAAAGAACCATGCAAAGATGGTGATGACGAGCCTGGCAAAGATGGTGACAATGATATAGTCGGTTTGGACGTCGACAACAAATCTAAAGAAGATGAAAAGAATGTTGAACACAAAATGCAAAACGATGAGGATGAAAGTGACGATGATGATTATAATAATGGCAATAACAGCGATGGCTTTTACGCATACAGCGACGGTTCTGAAACGGAAGCCTCCATAACAGACGACGGCACCGAATATTCAGGGTCAGATTTTAGTGACGAATCTGGCTCGGATGAAGCAACCAAGGATTTAAAAACGGACGAAACTCTAATGGAGAAATACGTCAAAGCTAACTTGACAAAGAAAGAAGACACTGATTTGAGAAACGATGACGATGATTTGAAGAAAGATCCGCTGAACGATACGAAAGTTGACACCGATGAAAGAACCAAGTTGGAATGTGAAAAGAAAACGGTCGATTGTAGCTTGGAAGAAAACAAACATGACGGCGATGAACTTCATCAAAACAACAATAGCAATGCAGCAAGCAAAAACTCTGAAAAAGATGAGCCTAGAACAGAGAACGGTACCGAGGGTTCTAAATCAGATGAATCAACAGAGGATTCTAGATCAGATAGACTAAGAGTCATTGTAAAATCAAATAACAGTCTGATGAAGAGATTTAATGGATTTATGGAAGGTGTTTTCGAAAAACCTTTTGAAGAGTTTCTTGAGAAAGATCTAAAAGATGTGAAGGAAGAAGAAAAAGCAGACAGTTCCGATAAACCGTGCAAAGATGTTCAGGACGAGGCATGCAAAAAAGGCTGTGATGAACTGTGCAGAAATGGCGACGATGAGCCAAAGAAAGACTCTGTTGATGAGCCAAAGAAGGACTGGAAGAAACTGTGTCAAACGGTCAAGAGACTAGACCATGTTGTTTGCGAATTGCGGTCAAAGCCACGAGTAAAGATCAAGGTATTTTGGTGTTCGTGGCCGAGTCGCATTTCTCAAAAGCGACTATGCTGTTCGGGACGAACAGAATTAAGAAGGGGGTAATAATGTAAAATCGCTGATTTTACGATAGGTTTTCCCATTGATAGACGTTAAAGGACTCGGAATAACTATTATGGACATTATTATTAAACCAGAAGGTATAACTAGCCGTAACAAAGCTTCATTTATTATTTTCCAATAAAACATCAAAACCATTCTATTGAGCCCGGTATACGATTTGGTGATATCGTAACAATATATATATATATATATATATATATATATATATATATATATATATATATATAAACGTTTAAGACGTTTGTGTAAGACGTTTTTGTGTGACGATCTGCTATCTAGGGCAAATTAATTTATATATAATAAATAATTATATAAATACATTTTTTATATATTTCTATATAATTAAATAAATAAATAAATAAACAAACAAACAAATAAAAAAATAAGTAAATAGCAAAAAAATTAATAAACTTATATTAATCCAAAAAATGTATCCAATGTTCATCGTAATTTTAAAACATCCGTCCTTGGGACGGGCAAAACCACTAGTTATAATATAATGGCCCAAGTCTGTGTAAGACGTTTTTGCGTAACGATTTGCTATCTATGGCAAGTTAATCTATATATATAAAAGAACATGTCCTGACTGACTTTAGAGTCTTAAAACACCTGGTGTAAAGGACTATAAACTATTATAAAAAAAAAAAAAAAAAAATCCTGACTGACTGACTGACTGACTGACTGACTGACTGACTGACTGACTGACTGACTGATGACTGACTGATAATCAACGCCGAGCTCAAACGCCTCATCCTAGGAACGTGAAATTTGGAACTTTTATTACTTTTATAGCGTAAACATCCGCTAAGAAAGGATTTTTGAAAATTTTGCTCTTGAGGGAAAAAACTGGAAAACAAACTTTTTTCTAAAACAATGTATATCTCGAAAACCAAAAATGAGGAGGTTTTGAAATTTGGTATATAGATTTTTTTTGAAAAATAAAAAGATACGTGTTTCACCATTTTTTGAAAATTCGGTTTCCCGGACCTCAAATGTGGGTTGGAAAATTGGGTTATTTGGTTTTTAAAGTAGCTTCTACTCAAAAACTGTTAATGCTACAAGAGTAAAAATTAGTATTTAGTTTCTACTCCAAAAATAATGAAATACGTGTTTTAGCATTTTTTGAAAATTTGATTTCCAGGACTTCAAATTTGTGGTGGAAAATATGGCTAATTGTCTTTTATAGTAACTGCTACTCAAAAACAGTAAATACCACAGATGTAAAAATTATTATTTAGTTTCTTTTCTAAAAATAAAGATATACGTGTTTCACCATTTTTTACAAATTTGGTTTCCCGGACCTCAAATGTGGGTTGGAAAATTGGGTTATTTGGTTTTTAAAGTAGCTTCTACTCAAAAATTGTTAATGCTACAAAAGTAAAAATTAGTATTTAGTTTCTACTCTAAAAATAATGATATACGGGTTTCACAATTTTTTGAAAATTTGGTTTCCAGGACTTCAAATGTGGGGTGGAAAATACGGTTATTTGGTTTTTAAAGTAACTGCTACTCAACAACTGTAATTGCCACAGATGTAAAAATTAATACTTAGTATCTACTCAAAAAAAAAGATATACGTGTTTCATCATTTTTGGGTTATTTGGTTTTTAAAGTAGCTGCTACTCAAAAACTGTTAATGCTACAGAAGTAAAAATTACTATTTAGTTTCTACTCCAAAAATAATGAAATACGTGTTTTAGCATTTTTGAAAATTTAGTTTCCAGGACCTCAAATGTGGGGTGGAAATAAAGGTTATTTGATTTCAAAATAACTGCTACTCAAAAACTGTAAGTGCTACAAATGTAAAAATTAGTATTTTGAAGTTTTGTGCCGGTTAAAAGTAGCTAAGTCCAGTTTATCATCGGCCGGGCCAAGCCGTTATTTTAGAGTCTTCACACAGGCCAGGCCAAACCTTAAATCAAAGTGGGACGGGCCGAGGTTTTTCACCAATTATATAGATATTTTAGTGATTTTAGGGTTTTCAGTTTGGCCGGGCCAAACCTGAGGTCAAGGTGGGACGGGCCGAAGTTTTTCATCAAATATATAGAACTTCTAGGCCTGTAAAAATGGGCCGAGCCTAATTCAGACGGGCTGTGCCGGGCCAGGAGTTTGGGTTTTTAAAACAGGCTGGGCTAATTTGTCGACGGGCCGAGCCGAGACTTAAAAAAATGATCTCTACTATGGATGCACGGTTCAAACTCTCTAATTTCATGCGAGCGAAGCCGCTACGGGCACTGCTAGTTTATATATAATAATAATAAATAATTATATAAATAATTTTTTTATATAATTTAAGTAAGGTAAATGTTTTTCAATTTATTTAAATATTAAAAGTTATTTCGCAACTATACACTGTAAGCCCTAAAGATAGAAAAGGTGGCACTGCAATCGAAAAATAATAAATAATAAAATTAAAAAAAAATCCGTCATTTTTGACGGGCTATCTCTAGTTCTGAGATAAATACTTTATTACCAACGCAGTTTTTTAGTTCATTCGTTATGTGGCCGTTGGCTCTACTGATGGGAGTCCCCATTGGTGACTGCAGAAAAGTAGCACAGCTTATTGGAATCAGAACTTTTGTCAGTGAATTATTTGCTTACGATGATCTCGGCAAGTTAATTTCCAACCGTCACCTGCTTGATGATCATGTGGCTAACAACGGAACATGGTCGTGGACTGTTTGGAAAGAAGATATTCTACTTCATCATGCTGATGGAAACTTCACTAGGCTCTTCAACGGCGTAATAAATGTAAAATTATATGTTTATTTATATTTAAAATTTTTTTATTTCTTGCTTAAATTAAATACTGAACTAAACTTCAGGAAAGATCAGCTGTTATTTCGACATACGCACTCTGTGGTTTTGCCAACATTGGCGCAATTGCAGTTCAACTCGGTGGGTTTTCAATCCTGGCACCTTCAAGACGATCGACATTTTCAAAACTTGCATTGAGATCGTTGGTCTCTGCATGTGTAGCATGTTTTATTACTGCATGCATAGCTGGTTAGTCTTAAGATAAAGTTTGGAGTATTTACTTTGACATTACTTGAAGTAAACTAATCATTCTGAACAGGTGCCTTTTACAGACCTTTATAGTGATTCGTTTGAAAGTCTCATGAACAACTTCAAACTATATACTGCTGTGTTACGATATTGTAATTGGTTTTATTTTGTGTTTTTATTTGTTTTTAGGGACTACTAGGTAGGTACCAGGTATGATTTTACGGTTTTTGTTTATTTAGGTTAATTTTTCACTGGTAGTTTTTCCTGCTAAATATTTACACTGTTTAGTTGTTTTGCCTGCACAACATTTACAACATTTGTACATTGTATTCCTCAACCGAGCAACAATTATAAAAAGTAAAAACAGGTATAATTCAGATAGATAGATAGATGGATGGATGGATGGATGGATGGATGGATGGATGGATGGATGGATGGATGGATGGATGGATGGATGGATGGATGGATGGATGGATGGATGGATGGATGGATGGATGGATGGATGGATGGATGGATGGATGGATGGATGGATGGATGGATGGATGGATGGATGGATGGATGGATGGATGGATGGATGGATGGATGGATGGATGGATGGATGGATGGATGGATGGATGGATGGATGGATGGATGGATGGATGGATGGATGGATAGATGGATAGATATATATAAAGATTTAAAAAATACAATAAAAAATAAATAACTTAAAAAAATAAATACAAAACTTAAAAAAAATTATTTGATAGGATAAAAAGAATACCAATTATAACACTTAAGAAAAAAAATCATTAGAATATAGTTATAGAAATGCTTTTCCTACGTATCCTATTCTTACTTTGTTACCGGTTCTTTATTGCCATCGTCTGCTTCATTTCTAGTAGCTTTAGCTGACAGGCTAATATAGTCAGCAGCAAGCAGGACAACCTAGAAATATATGCTGCTTTCAACTAAAGCCTATAATAACAATTAAAGTTTATAGTAGCAGTGATCTTTGTGCCCTATAAAAATAGTTGCTTCGTTTGTCACTCATTAGCAAAGATTCTGGTGAGGAATTAGCTATTTGGTCAGATGATATAACTTTGCTCGGTTAAATATTGTTATTAATTTACTTAATTCACGTTTCTTGGTTAGTAATTATTTTTTAAATAAATTTTATATGATCAAAAAATTAATGTTTCAACACTTAGTTTAAAACATGACTGTAATTGAAAATTATACAATCACGATTTTGCATTTTATATTATAACTGCAGTTTAGTTGTATAGAACTAGTAAAAGATTGAAGGATGTCATGGTTTCCAATGGGCGTAAATGATGCTGAAGAATATCTGAAATATAGACCTTGTCATTCTCAGGAGGTTTTTAAGCTTATAGCCGCAAAACTCAAGAAAAGCTATGCAAGTTGTGAACTGCTCGAAAAAGGTTGATAAACATATACAAATGTGATTTCATGGAATTTGTTAGATAAAGTAATGCTTAAAAAATTATAGATTTCAGATGGAAACTGGCTCTTGATGTCGGTTGCGGTCCAGGATGTGGAACTGTTCCTTTGACTGAATATTTCGATAAAGTCGTTGGCATTGATAACTGCAAGTTTCAAATAGCGGAAGCTGAAAAGGTAGATAATTTTTAATAGTTCAGGTATACATATATATCTCTATTTATATTATATACATACACCTTGTATTTTTAGAACTACGGTAGACTTTATCCAGATCGTTTGACATTTCTCACCCATGATGCTAGTAAGATTTCGCAGCTTTATAGCGAATCAAGCGTTGATTTGATAACCGTATCGCAAGCTTTACATTGGTTCGATCGACCGGCATTTTATGAAGAATGTAAAAAACTCTTGAAACCCGGAGGATTCCTTGTAGCTTACGGGTTTGGAATACACTATCTCGAGAATCCAGAAGCTGACAAGATTAAAAAAGAGGTAAGAGATAATAGCTTCATATAGCTTTGTACAACTATAAATATTCACATCATTATTTTTTCATTTTTAGTTTTGTTTTGGAACTTTGAGAGAGTATGGAGAGCCACAAATATTGCACTTAGATGATAATTATGTCAGAATCTTCCCAGAATTTCAACAATATTTTTCTTTTGCAGAAAGGTATAATTATATAATTACTAGCGGGGTTACTCGACGTTTCACGGAATTTTTAGAGGGGTTTCTATCGTTTTTCTCTCTTGCTCCTGTTTCCTTTCCCGCTTGCTCTAACGCTCCCGCTCGCTCTCCCGCTTCTTCTTCCTCCCCCGCTTCTTCCTTTCCCGCTTGTTCTCTTGCTTTTCGCTCTCCCGTTTTTTTCCTTTCCCGCTCGCTCGCGTTTTCGGTTGCTTTCCCGTTTCCGCTTGCTCTTTTGTTCCCGCTCGTTTTCCCGTTCCCGCTCGATTTCCCGTTCCCGCTCGCTTTCTCGTTTCCGCTCGCTCTCCCGCTCGCTATTCAAATCCTGCTTGCTCTTCCGCTTGTTTTCTCGCTCCCGTTCTTTTTTTTCTTCCTCTCTCCTCTAACTCCTTTTTGCCCATAAAACGTAAAATAGATTTGCTAAAAGTTACTTGAAAGTATTCTATGAATTTTTATTTCAGTGTGTCCCACCACGCGAATCATTATTATTTGTTAACAAATTTCATTCAGTTCATTAGAGGTATTTGCTATGGTGTCGGTGTGGGTGGTGAATATATTAGTAACAGCTTTATTTTTTTTTAAATCAGGATTTTTGGCTTTTAGGGATGATTCGATAGTTATGCGCGTGGAGACAACTCTGGATGATTACATTGGCTATTTGAAAACCTGGTCTGCTTACAGAAAACTTAGACAACTGTATCCAGAAATTGAAGACCCACTAATAAATGTATACAAAAGGTTGAGAGAACTTTTATATTTGCGTATTCAATTGTAATAATTTTTTTAATTATAAAGATGAAGATTTAAGATGTTGCAAAAAGACAACTTTTTTGCTCTCATGATAAAATAATATGATATAATATAAAAATATCTAATATAATTTAATATAACACAATACAATGCAATGCAATGCAATGCAATGCAATGCAATGCAATACAATACAATACAATACAATACAATACAATACAATATAATATATGCAAGTTTTTAAACCTATTTCTTTTCAGGTTTAAAGAGGCTTACTATCCTGATGAATCACCTGTTGTTAAAAGATATGCAAATACTTTCCTTTTGTTTGGAAGAAAGATGTAGTTTAAATTTTGTTTTAAATTATATATTACAAATGATTCATTAAAATTTAACTTTTGTTTCAAAACTAACAAGAAACAAGTGAACCGTTAAGAACTTCGCTTTCTACAAATCCTCTATATTCTGTAACATGGCAGTTTCCAATTTTTGCTAAAATTTTTTAATAATAATAAGTTTATCATTGTTTATCATTGTTTATCATTGTTTATTGTTTATCATTGTTTATTGGGCATACAAAAACACATTAAAGAAACACATAAAAATTGAAATAAAAGCATGCAACAAAAAATGAATGAGTAGTGCCCAAAAGGAACATCCGAAGAGATGAATCTCGCTTGAGGATGACCAGTGCAGATGAAACATTTACGAATAATAATAATACAGGTACATACAATACAATAAATTTAGAATGGTAAAATAACTGAAATAAATTACTAAGATGAACAAAATAACAAAATTTAACATTTAATAATATACAATATACGTTCGAATCTGAGATGATAGAATATATTATAATTTTAATAAGTGAGATTTAAGACGAGATTTAAATAATGAAAAGGACTCAGAGGACTGTATTGAAATAGGGATGACTGAATATGTACGCGGACCTAAACATTTAATAGAAAAGGTTTTTAGTCTTGTGTTTGCAAATTCTGGACGGAAAAGATTAGATGATCGCAAAAAATGGGTATGAATATCGGACGACTTTAAGAAGAAATCATGAAAGGATTGAGGTAGAGTAGAATTAGAATATTTATACATAAAAGAACCAATTTGAAACAGATTGACTTGATAAATGTTTAAAAGCTTATGTTCAGTAAATTTTGACTTACAAGAAGAAAGAGGATGTAAAAAAAAAATAATAAGGATGAGTCGTTTGAGCAAAATGTGTAAAGAAAGAAGACGAGTTGGGTAATTAGAAGCCCAAACAATATTGCAGTAAGAAATATAGGGAAAGACAAATGCATAATACAACATAATACAAGTTTTTGTGTCTATAAAACGACGTAATCTATACATAATTCCAATATACTTAGAAACTTTAGATTTAACATGCTTAATGTGATCAGTCCATGTTAAATGTTGATCAAGAAACACACCTAAAAATCTATATGAGGTGACACGGGTAATAGAAACACCAGAAATGCTGAGACATGACTTTGTAATAATAGATTTACTCTTTGGATGAAATATGATATAGTTGGTTTTTTTTACATTTAAAGAAAGCTTATTGGCACAAAACCAATCATAAATACATATGAGACCATTATTAACGCTGTCAAATAAAATGTTCAAATTGTCACCAGAAGCAAACAGACTAGTGTCATCAGCAAATAAAGAAAAACTGAACAGGTTAGAAATTAAAGGTAAGTCATTGATATATATAATAAATAGGAGTGGACCCAATATAGAGCCCTGTGGTACGCCACAGTTTATGGGTAAAGATTGTGATAACACATTGTTGTAGCAGACATATTGTGATCGGTTCTTCATGTAATCCCGAAACCAGTCAAGAGGAACTCCCCGGACTCCATAGTACTCAAGCTTCTTCAATAATATTTCATGATTTACAGTGTCAAATGCTTTTGCAAGGTCTAGGAATAGGCCAATGCCAAAGTTTCCTTGATCTAGAGCTTCAGCGATTTTGGATTGAAGAACAACTAGTGGCATGTATGTGGAGTGGTTTTTTCTAAATCCATATTGGTATGGTGAAAGGAGAGAAAACTTTAATAGGTAACTGTATAATCTTGTGTGCATAACTTTTTCAAAGAATTTGGAAAAATAAGATAATATTGAAATGGGCCGATAATTTGTTACATTATTTTTTTCACCGGATTTATGAAGTGGAACAACTTTAGCAATTTTCAATTGGTCAGGAAATATTCCAAATGTTAGGGAACTATTGATCAGAGATGTTAGAGGAGAGACAATTAGTTGGATAGATTGACTTGCTATTAGAGGATCAATACCATCTGGACCACAACTTCTAGATGTTTTTAAACTTTTTGCAATTTTGAGGATTTCAGTTGATGTTACTGGTGTGACATTCATGGAATCGACCACTTGGTTCTTGAGGAAGTCAGTGAAATAAGAACCCTGAGAGTGAATTTGTTTTGCAAGGCTTGACCCAATGTTTGAGAAATACTTGTTAAACATATCAGCAATCAGAGAAGGTGAACTTATTTCGGATCCATCATTTGTGAGAAAATTTTCCTGATGCTCTTTTGATTTGAATTGGCCTAGTAAAATCTTTATCAATTTCCAGATTGCATTAATATTACCTTCATAAGATTCAAATTTAGAAGAGTAGTGTTGTTTGATTGTGGTTGTTTTTAAGGATTTAAATTTATTGCGACAAGTTATGAATTTTCTTCTATTTTCTTCTGATGGGTGTTTTAAAAAATTACGATAGAGAATGTTCTTTTTACGGCAGTGTCTGAAAAGTGTAAAGTTCATCCATTCATGGTCAAATTTTACTTTTTTCTGTCTGGGTTTCTCTAGAGGAAAACAGAAATTATATGCAAGGAGATATTCTTTCACAAATAATGAATAAGCAGATGTCACTTTACCATTTTCACCTTGTTGAATGACTTCAGTCCAATCTTTGTTAGTTAATTTAACATGGAACAAATTACTGTTTTTAAATTGTCTTTTGAAGTTTTTTTGATCTTTAGAAATGGTTATTTGAAAAGCAAGATCAAGAGAAAGGTAAAGTGGAAAATGGTCAGACAAATCATCAATCAGTATCTTTGAGAGCGTATTTTGAAGAGGGAAGTTTGTGAAGATATTGTCGATTGCTGTTGCTGTCGTAGAACTTTTCCGTGTTGGTTTTATAAAAGCAGGAAACAATAAATGAGATGCAAATGTGTTCAAAAAATCAGAAACAAGAGAAGCATGAACTTCATCTAACAAATTTATGTTAAAGTCACCCAGCAGTAGAATAGTAGTGTTATGGTGATCAATGGAAGTTAATAAAAGATTCAATTCGTCAAGAAAAGTTTGTAAATTTGAGTTTGGTGGTCGATATATCACCCCAGCAATAAATTTTTTATTATTACAACTAAAGGAAACCAGTAACGATTCGAATGAGGAGATTAGTAAATTTTTGTCCTGGTGGACCAAAATGGAGCAGGCGATAGAAGCATCGATGAAAAAACCCACACCCCCACCTTTTTTACCCTCACGAGGTTTTGAAAAAAATTTGTAGTGTGGGATGAATATACTGTCAGAGTTTTCTTTATTTAGCCAGGTTTCAGTTACAGCTACAATTTTAGCTGAGGACATGTGCATTAGTAAGATTAAATCTTGAACTTTATGTACGAGACTTCTGCAATTTACATGAAGGAATGATAATTTCTTATTGGTTGAGTTTTTAATTAAATTGGAAAGATTATCTGGTGTTAAATATGTAACTGGATCGTAAAATTGATATAAAAAATGCTGATCTGGATCAATGTGTCTGTCAAATAAACAAAAGACTTCCTTCATTTCTCCTAACTCGTTATGCAGACTTGTCATATTTGTTGGTGTTAAAGTTGTAGACTTTTCAGGAGGATGCAGATGGAAAAGGCTGTCGAGATTCTCTTTTAGCACACCGCCTTTTGTAGGCCTCCTCTGCTTGAATACGAGTTAAATCCCTGTTTATGTAAACTTGGCGAAATTTGACTTCAGAAGAGCTTCTAAGTATAACCGCAGAAGAGAGAAGATCTTTTACATCATCAGGACTGTTTAGCGTGACACAGATTTTGACATTGTCTTTTCCTAGTCTGCGAGTTTTGAGTATGCGAGGTTTAACAGTGAGGGCTTCTTCGCAGAAAGTTTCGACAAGTTTTTGATCAGTAATTTTTGAGTCAGTAGGCGTAGGCAATCCAGTAATAATAACATTGTTGGCTCTTATTTTAATATCTTCTCTTTCTTTATCCGTAACAAGAATTGCTTTAGAAGTTGCTTCAACTAGCTTCTGAGTTTGGACTTCAAGAGAAGAAACAGAAGTTTTATCTTCGTTAAGCTTGCTTTCTAAGCGGGCCATTCGCTGGCCGATCTCGTTTAGTTTAGTTGAACCGAAACAACATCCATGAAGGACTTCGCAAGCTGGTTAACGACTGCGTTCATAGATTCAGTGAATTTTTCCGTTACTCGAGTCAAAATAGATTCAAGCATTTCGGGAGAAATTGACTTAGCCATAATTATGTTGGTTTTGATTAGATACAGCAAGATTTTACGAACGATAATTTAGACTTGCACGCCGAGAGCTGATAAACAACCGAGTTGAGTTTAAAAGTGAAATGAAATCAAAATGGAACTTAACTCTCCTCAGATTGTTCTTATTTTCGAGTTGAGTCCTGTTGTTTTCTGAGAAAATCAAACTTTGCACGTATTTGTGTTTTTTATCGCAAAATTTCAAAGTTCAACTTGGGAGACCGCACGCCACTTCACTCGCTAGTAAAATTGAATGTTCGTTATAGACTAGACAGACTTTCTTTTAATTTCTTGTTTTTTTGCTTATTTTTTTATGATTTCCTGCGTTCTGTCAGGTCTTTTCTTAAAACACGAATAAATGAGTCTATAAAATAGAAAAATATTGACGACAGTCTTGATATCTGAAGTGTGTGAGGATTGAAAATATAAGAAACTTTTGAATCAATATGAAAAAAACAAAGCCTTTATTAGAAATTTTAAAATATAAAATTTTATATCGTTTTTATTAATAAACTGAAAACTGATGGTTTATTTCTCCACAGAAAATTTGTAATTTTTTTTACAAATTTTTAAAATTTTAATAAATTTTATTCTAAATTTAATTCAAATTGTGTCCAATCGATTTGAAAATTTAATAGAATGTAAAGTTTTTGACAACAAACAGCTTCACTAAGTTTAAGCTCGATTGAATAGCGAAAATTGTTTTTTAATGTCAAAGGGTCTTAACGTACCTATGGCTCAAGTGAGAAAGCAAGCGACCACGGTGAAGTTAATATAGAGAATTTAAAAAGTTTTGTTTATATAGTTAAGAATAAGTAAAATAAAATTAAGGTGTTGTGGTAGAAAATGCAATTTAGTTAAATGTGTTAGCGTTCAAAAAGAAGTAGTGATTTTGTTATTGTAATATCGAACCAAAATTGGTGCTATTTCGTGGCGCCTGTGTGCATATTTTCGAAACATAAGCAAGTCCGACAGAAAAATTACAAAAACAGATCTAACCCGTGATTATATCTTATTTAAAACTACTTATTTGATTAGCTACCTCATACCTTAATGACCTTATTCATTTTCGATCTTATTATCATTCTAACACAGATGTAGAAAATACCTTAAGGCTATATTTTTGATCTTATATAATTTTATATAAGATCAAAAATATAGTCCTAAGAATAGTAATGGGATATTAATTACTTGCTCCTGATGCTGACAGACAGAGGCATAGCCAGGGTTTAAGGCGCCCGAGGACAAACGCGTCCACACGATCGTTTTTCCAAACCCTCTTTTAAACTTTTGTCACCAAAAATAGCTGATGATGGGGCGTGGGTACTTGTAATATTGCGCGGTCATACATTTGTTTCGCGCAACGCACGCAATACCCAATGCGCCACGCATGGGGAGCGCTGCATATATCACATTATTTCAGCTTACTTTTATTTCCTTGCACAGCGTCAGTCGAAAGTGTCTCTTTGCATTAATTAAAATTTTTTTAGAGTTTTGTGACGTATTTTCAAAGTGAGTCCAATCTCTTTTAAGACTAAACGTCACCACGCAAATAAAAACCAAAAAAATCAGAGCAGAGCACCAGTAAAATTATTAATTATACAGGAACCTTATGTTTAATTGTAAGGCTTTGTATTTAAACATTCTCTAAATTTTGTCCTTCAGGCGCACCATCTAAAACGCTTTTGGCGTCACCTACTAAATGGTGCCAGGGGATACTTGTTCTCCATGCTCCCCTTAGCTACGCTTCTGCTGACAGATTCACTAATATTGTATAGTAATTATTATTACTATATCGAAAGTTGAGGTCTCCAAAAAACCACACAAGCCAGTCGAGAACTCCTTGATGCCATGCAATTCTGTTGATGACTCCTTCGAGATGTAAGCGTAGGAAGATAGCCTGGTTAGGAGTTCACTCCTGCCAAGCGGACTGGGTGACGATTTTCATTGGCTGTACAAATCTGCCATTGACCGTTGCGTCGTCGCTCCTGATGTTAACCGTGGTGTTTATGCTGAAAATGGATGTGCCACTGAAGATGTTGTTCGTAGTGGTGTTGATGCTAATGTGTCGTTGTAGCTGATGTTGATGATACTTGTAATCTCAACAGACATTGGTCCACGTTCTGTTGGTGACGCGGTGGATTACTAATTGCAAATGGTAGTGTGGTGAATGAAAATGTTGCCCCCCCCCCCAAGGGTTTGATGCAAATAGACGCCCCTGGTTAAACTACATTAGTTTTTAGTCCATAATTTTTGCTTGCGCCAATTTTAAGTAGCGCCTAGAAACATCTTTTTCCCTGTCTCTTTCGTTACGCCTCCGGGCTGGAAAAAAATGGCCATATAAATTTCGTCGTCGCCATCGTGACATTACTGCGCGTCGGCCAGAGAGTCGTGATGGTATGCTCGTGCTAGTCATGTTTCAACAGATCAGCTGTCGACAACGCTTTCAGTTTTACGTGTCATCATATATTTACAAGCATAAAATCGATGGTTTGACAAAATTCAACTGTGATGAAAATGCTTTGTAAACTGTTCAGCAGTAGCAGCAGGCTAAAGTACCTACTTGATCTGTGTCTTTTAGTGTAGTAAGGTTTTTATTTTTTTAAATTGTTAAAACACGTGAAATGTGTAGCTATAGGGTTTTTGGTGCCCGGGGACAAGGTCTAATAAATGCGTTTCTAGAATTCTAAAAATTTCTATCTTTTTCTCAAAAAATAACTGATTACCGGAGAAGGGGGAGTAGTCGTAGGTGCTTTGTCCAAAAAAAAGTATTTTCAATTGCATTCGAGGACACGTTTTCCTTCCCCCTTCTACTCCCTATCTTTGCCTCTAAACACAGCTAACATGTCAAACTATAAAGCTGGTGAATATAACATTTGGTAATACGCAGAAATAAGCCAATCATTTGAGCAAGTTTGAAAATTGTTTCATCTTATTCAATTCTCCCCTAGTTTGCCGTGTTAAATAAATTTTGCATGACCGAACATATTTTGTTTCGGAGATTGAAAATAATTTAAAACATAAATGTAATTTAGAAATATAAAACTAAATTTTTTTTACTTTTTAACTATAGTTGAACTAGTAAAAAAAATTGAAAGATGTCATGGTTTCATATGGACGTGAATGATTCTAAAAAATATTTCAAATATAGACCTTGTCAATCTCAGAACGTTTTTGAACTTATAGCTGCAAAGCTTAAGAAAAGTTATGCAAGTTGTGAACTGGTTGATAAAGGTTGACAAGAATAAGTGATTACATCCAATTTGCAAAAATATTATTAATGCTTAAAAAATTATAGATTTCAGATGGAAACTGGCTCTTGATGTCGGTTGCGGTCCAGGATGTAGAACTGTTCCTTTGACTGAATATTTCGATAAAGTCATTGGCATTGATAACTGCAAGTCTCAAATACTAGAAGCTGAAAAGGTAGATGATTTTTAATAGTTCAGGTATACATATATATCTCTATATATATTATATACATATATAGGTACACCTTGTATTTTTAGAACTACGGTAGCCTTTATCCAGATCGTTTGACATTTCTCACCCATGATGCTATTAAGATATCGCAGCTTTATGACGAATCAAGCGTTGATTTGATAACCGTATCGCAAGCTTTACATTGGTTCGATCGACCGGCATTTTATGAAGAATGTAAAAAACTCTTGAAACCCGGGGGATTCCTTGTAGCTTACGGTTATGGAAAATACTACCTCGAGAATCCAGAAGCTGACAAGATTAAAGATGAGGTAATAAAGTACGGCTTCTTCATAGCTTTTTGCTGCTATAAAATTCACAAAATGTTTTTATTTATTTCAGTTTTGCTATGTTATATTAAAATTAGCAACGATTTAGAAGATAGGGCAAATAACATTTTATTATACAGGGTAGCTGAATTAAAAGATCAAGATGTTACGAAATGCGTGTCTTATGATAAGACGCAAGTTCTTAAGCTATGTTCTCAATTATCAGGGGGGCATATTGGCGAATTTGCTATAAAAGCTATATTTAGACTAGGGGCTAAGAGTGATAAAATACGACCAATATTGGTAAAATTCAATGATAAAATTGCTAAAAATATTATAATGGAAAATTTAGTTAAGATTAGACAGTTAGATGAAAATCTGAAAAACGTTGGTATTAGTCACGATCTAAATGTCGAACAAAGATCCGAAAGAAATAGATTGGTGGAAGAAGCTAAAAAACTGCAAAGTGAAAATACGGGGGAATTCATGTTTCGGGTAAGGGGTCCACCAGAAAATATGAAGGTAATAAAAATAAAAAAGAATGCAATCAGTTAAACGTTTTGAACATTATGTATTCAAATGTAGATTGCATTACTAATAAAATGAGTGAGATAAGATTATTAGTAGATACAGATGACGTAACAAAAGATATCTTAATTTTTACTGAGGTAAATGCAAAATATTATGTAAATGAATTTATTGAATCCGAATTCTGGATAAACAATTTTAATTTGCATTCATATAATTTTATGAAAAAAGGATTTAGAGGTATATTTTGTTATGTTAGATATGATATTAAGTGCCAAATTATAAATTTAGGAATAGATTTCAATGAATATATGTGTATTAAAATAGATGAAAATCCTGATATTTTTATTCTTATCATCTATAGGAGTCCGAATTCAGGTAGAGAAAATAATAATAATTTATTTTTACTGTTAGAAGCTTTCCAATCTAAAATAGGAGTAAAATTAATAATTGGAGATTTTAACTTTCCAAACGTTGACTGGAAAAATAATACTTACAAATCAAATTTTAAGTCATCTGAAGATAAACTGATCAACTTTTTAAATGATAATTTTTTAACTCAACTAATTAAGGAATCTACAAGGTGTCGCGGATCTCAAAAGCAGTCCATTCTAGACTTGCTTCTAGTTGAGGACGTCGATTTAATCAAAAATTTAGTATATAATTCCCCACTAGGTAAAAGTGATCATTGTGTGTTAAATTTCTCCTTTATTAGAAATTTTTATAAATCAAAAACCATTAACAATATATCCAAATTTGATTTTAACAGTGGAAAATATAATTTGATGAACGATTATTTGATTGAGAATCTGTACTGTGATGAGTCGGAAATAAATAACAATGTTGCAAGTAAAGACTCGGTTAACAATATGTGGCATTACTTTTGTCAAGTAATGAATGAAGCTATTAGGAATTATATTCCTGTCATTGATGCTGATAGAATTTTAAGATTTAAGTGCCATAAAAGAAAATTACCTAAAAATGTGGTTGAGCAATGCAGGACAAAAAATAAACTATGGAAAAAGTTTATCCGAACTAGAGATAATAATATTTTTGCAGAATTTAAAAATATCAGAAACAAATTAAGGAAATCAATTAATAAAATTAAAGAAGCTGAGACACTGAAATTGGCCAAAAAAATTAAGACCAATCCTAAGGTTTTTTGGCAACATATAAATAAAAACAGAAACTGTCAAACTAAGTTAGAATATATGATAAAAACTGATATAAATGGGTCTGCAACAACTATAACTTGTGACGTTGATATGGCAAATTGTTTAGCTGAATTTTTTAAAAGCGTTTATATAAGCAATGATAGTCTAGAAATAAGTCCCACAATTAACAATAATATTATTGTCCACATAATGGAGGAAGTAATAATAAACAAATACGCGGTCGAAAATAAAATTAATAAATTAAATAAATTCAAATCGGCAGGACCAGATAATATTTTTTCAAGGGTTCTGATAGAATGTAAAAATTCTATTTCTAGCTATTTAAGCAATTTATACAACAAATCACTGCAAGCTCAAATGGTCCCTGATGATTGGAAGTATACCATCATTACCCCAGTTTATAAGAAAGGTGATAAGAATACTGCAAGTAATTATAGGCCAGTCTCTTTAAGTTGTATCTGCTGTAAACTGTTAGAATCATTGATTAAGGATGAATTAATAATACATTTGGATAGAAATAAGCTTCTAGATTATAGGCAATACGGCTTTACGAGAGGAAAGTCAACTACAATTCAGTTGTTAAAATTGATGGATATGTGGAGCAGTGCATTAGATAAAGGGGAAACAATAGACGTGGTATATACGGATTTTGAAAAAGCGTTTGATCGTGTATCTCATGCAAAGTTAATTGATAAACTAGAAAATTATGGCGTCAATGGAGGCTTAATTAATTGGATTAAAGATTATTTAACAAACAGAACAAGTAGTGTTAGGGTTAATAATAGCACATCTAATAGATTTAAAGTTACAAGTGGGGTACCTCAAGGTAGTGTTTTAGGGCCACTACTTTACATAATTTATGTCAATGATATGTTTGAAATAGTTAAGAATAACTCGGCGGAGCTGTTTATGTACGCAGACGACGCCAAAATATTTAAAACTATAAAAAGCAGTGATGATCGATTGATATTGCAGAACTGTTTAAATTCATTAGGAGATTGGAGTAAAAAATGGGAAATTAAGCTAAATGCTGGTAAATGTGATGCGGTGAGATATGGACGCCAATTAGATGATCGTCGGCTATATAATATAGAAGGAGTGGAACTTAATTTTCTTGACAAAATAAAAGATTTAGGTGTTACATTCCAGAGTTCACTAACATTTGTAGATCACATTTATTAAACAATTAAAAAATGTTTTTCACTGTTAGGTATAATTTCACGAAATTTTAAAGATTTGACAAAAGATTCTTTTATATTGATTTATAAAG
The DNA here is from genome assembly GCA_963978895.1 of Erpobdella octoculata. NCBI lineage: Eukaryota > Metazoa > Annelida > Clitellata > Hirudinida > Erpobdellidae > Erpobdella > Erpobdella octoculata. The sequence goes on from OZ022242.1 coordinate 2,893,171, forward strand.
CTTTGGTTAGATCCAGATTGGAGTATGCAGTCAGTGTGTGGTCACCATGGAAGAAAAAAGACATAGAAGCCATTGAAAGAGTCCAGAAGAGAGCAACAAAAATGGTCAAGGCATGCAAGGGATTGAAATATGAAGACAGGTTGAGAATTTTGAAGCTTCCTTGTTTAAAGTACAGAAGACTGAGAGGGGCCCTGATCATGCTCTACAATTTTATTCAAGACAAAGAAGGACGTTTGTGTTTTCCTAATATAAAGATATCAGAAGAAAGAAGAACAAGAGGTCACAAGTTCAAACTGGAAACACAAAGATTCAACGGCAACTGCAGAAAATATTTCTTCCTGACCAGATCGACTGCAATTTGGAACAACCTCCCTTCGAAAATCATAGAAGCCGATCAAGTTAATGAATTTAAAAGATTAATCGACTGTCATTTCGAAATAAGCAACATTATGTACAACTATAAAAAGGATTTTTAATAATATATACATACATTTATTTATTTATAGAACATATATATGAACAATATTTTATATAATTCTAGATATGGGCATAGAGACATATAGTTTGCGCCCATCATTTCCTTTATGTTATGTTATGTTTATGTTAAAACTTAACTTTGGTTTTACACAGTTTAGAATAAGACAAAAAACATGATGGTGTTGGGATAACAAATGCAATTTGATTAAATGCGTTAGCATTCAAAAAGAAGTACCTAGTGATTTTGTTATTGTAATATCGAACCAAAATGGTTCGTGGCGCTTGTGCTAAATTAGATGAGTTGGTAGTGCGTTAGCTTTGAATGTGACAAGTTCACGGTTCGAATCCTACTCACTGCCTAGTAGCCTAACTCAACGGAAAACTTGGCGGGTAAAATCGTTTTTCTCCGTGGGCATGTAAAAGGACAGCGCTTTATAGTTCGATTAAAAAAAAAGAAATCTACAGAGAAGGTTTTGGGTGATTACGTTGAAAAAGACATAGACTCTTTTGCTTATTGCTCCCATAAAACCTGATGACCGAAGAGCGGTAGTCGGAGCCATTTTTCACTCCCTACGCCTCTGATGTCGAATACCAATTTTGAGACACTTTCTAGAATAAAATGCAGGTTTTATTTCATCTCTTCACTGCTTACTTCCCGTAAGAGCTTGGGATTTTTGCCTGGAATATTAAATGCCTTACCATACCAGGACAATAGCAGTTTTTCGCCCATTTTAGTTGGAAGGAACCACAGAACATTGTGGTGCGCTGGAATAAGGCTTTTACTAAAACGAAATCTAGTTATTTCTACCTTTTTTACTTGGATTTTGAAGTGACCACTACCAGAGTAAGCGATTCACAAAGCCTGCCACTTTTCTATCGCTTTTCTTTCGATAATCTTTTTAAGATTCGTCCAATTGTTTTTCTATTAAATTGATCTGCCATCAGCTTTTCCACAATAAGAAATAAACTTTGAGCATCGGTGGTTTTATAAAACAATCAAACAAACTGTACTTGCTCGTAGACAGTCCTAATTTTCCGGCAAGGTTCAGTGCTGAATGTAGGATATTCTCCCCGGACATCCACCCCCTCCGACAGACCCTAGGACATTTCCCCCGGACATTCTCCCCTCAGGGTGGGATATTCCTCCCCCCTGTTGTAAGATTTTTTTCATGATATGACGTTTTTTCTGACAGATGAAAATAAATAAAATATTGCAGTAGGTAGTATGAATTTGTGGTTTTGCAAGAGTTTCTTTCATGTTAAGGTGCAGGAGCTGGGGCTGTCAAAAGCTTATATAGAGAAAAATCGCGTAAAGCATTTTACCAAATGTTGGATGCCCATTGCTTAACTGCCGGTGAACGAAGTAGCTAGTGAAATGCTAACCCTAACCTTAACGAAGTAACTAGCGGGATGCTAACCCTAACCCTAACCCTAATCCTAACCCTAACCCTAACCCTAACCCTAATCCTAACCCTAACAAAGTAACAAGCGGGATGCTAACCCTAACCCTAACCCTAGCCCTAACCCTAACGAAGTAACTAGTGGGATGCTAACCCTTGGTACTGCTGAATTTTTCTATCACTATGGCTTGCAAACTGGCATAGTTCCTACTATAATTCACAACGCTCTCATTTTCAAACGTGGGTAGAAGGCAGAAGGCTCCATGTTCAAAAAACACGCAGCTCTGATAATATGCAAGCCCCTGACCAATTTCCAAGTTCCATTTTCTGATAAAAATAATATTTTCGGGACAATAACAAATCCACTTGTCGCTCGATGAGGTTTTTGATTAGGCTGAGACATTTGCAAAAGGCATCTTGAGTCTTAATTCCAGTGGAAAATTATCACATTTGAGTTGCTATGAAACGATCAAATCAATCAAATCAAAGAATCATTTGATTAGGCGCTCCCTTATCGACAAAGTCCATTACGGGAGCGCCATGTCGGTACCTGCACCAGCCCCACACCGATACTGAGTGCTATCCAGCTTTTTTGTCGAAACGGAAGCTTTTTCGTATGATTGGCAGCCATATTTTGCATATCGCATACACATTCCATGCAGGCATACTTAATTTGTCCACAGCTTTATTAATCTTTCACCGCCTCAGAAAGATATCTCTAGCGCACATTCACTCGTTCACAAATCATTAATATTTTGTAATTAGACAGTTTCTAATTTTTCGCAAATCATTCGTCTGACCAGCGGCGTCACAAGGATTGTTGCCAATCACTGCGGTAACACACTTTTTCTTCCATAAATAGCAGATGACGGGGATTTAGAGGGGTTTGGTTTACCTTCAATGTCACAAACAAAGGAGCCCACGTCTAAGCCAGGGGAGCATACTTCAACGTCAGAAATGGGTCCACTTAAAAATCAGGCTGCCTTCTTCAACGTTACAGGGTCACTTCAAAATCAGAGAATGCGATACCTCCTTGCCTCCTAAATGACGTCTCTGACTCCTGACTCTACCCTTTCTAAAAAATATTGATCCGGGGGTAGTAAAACGCACTTTTCCTTGAAAAAGATCAAGGAGGAAGGGTGAAAACCTAACATTTTTTATTTTTATCGCTGGGCAGAAACAAAAGGCTGAAGAATAATTTCACATTGACGCACATTTAAATAGTGTCGTGGTCGTTACTTTTTAAATGTTTTTACTTTTTGGCGCTGATTACAATTTAGTAAAAGTATAGGTAAAGAACCGGCAAGTAAAAATGTATCGGTTACCTACAACTACTACCTGTGTCAAAATGCTTAAGTAAATCTTCAAATTTTTAAACTCTAAAATTTTATTTACAACTTCAGTTTTAATTTGAAAAAATTCTTATACAAATAAATAAAATTTCATTAAGTACAATAATCTCCTGTTACATTATTCAAACTTAAAAAGGAGGTTAACAAAGGCACCTAACTGCTTAAAAGCACACCACGGCTGTCAATATTCGTTTCTTTGGATTGTTTGATCCACTCGTTCAAATTATTTCTGTATTTTGCGGTTTATAGTTACACTCGCGCTTTTATTTTAGAAGCTTTTGGGAATTGACTTCTTCACTAGACGCTTTTAAAAATGTCTAAAATTTGTGCGAAATGTGAAAAATCGGTTTATCCTTTAGAAGAATTAAAATGTCTGGACAAGGTGAGAATATCATCAATTCAATATATTTATATTATCTATGAATAATTAGTTATTACTCAGTACTTGAAACATTGATGATATTATAATTATAAATGTAATAGCTGAAAAATTTGTTCAACGTGTTTGGGTATTTTGGTCATAATTGTTTTGCTGCACCAGCAGGTTGACCAGGTTGAGAATGTTCACAACCTGCTGGAGTGCTGGGTGATTTAACAAAAAAGTCTTTGTATTCGTTACTAATAAATAGCCAACTTGTAGGTCACATTGTAGTAGTTATATTAAGTTTCAACTCCAATGAAATAGTTTAATATCATTTAGTTTGTAAATCAAGGAGTTTGGCATGAACGATTGTTTGTCAAAGACTGAACTTAAAAGTCGAAGATATATCATTATATATCATCTGAGATGAGGATTTGTATCTTACTGAAAATCTTTCTTTTCAAAGCATTTTTATATTAATGACATCAATAACCTAGTGTTTGAATTCTCAGGTTTTCCTCATTTAATCATATTAATATACTGATTGCCTGCCTGCACGATCATTTATAATTATAATCCTGATGATTCAAAATTTGTAAGAACCTCGTCTTCTAGTGTTCGGACATTGTCCGGCACAGCAAAGAGACAGTTTGACTTACGTCTACTGAAATTAATAGTTGTTTTTATTTTATTGTTGGCAATCATTTACTTTGATGGGCTGACGTGGTTAGGGAAAGGTTCGCAACAGGACAATTGTAAGTTCGTAACATGACTACTCTAGGCCAAACCCGTCATGTCATAGGTTATTCATAAGTTTGTATGTTTAAATTTTAAAATTATATTGTTTCCAATCGACTTCACTAGGTTTGGCACAAGGCTTGTTTCAGATGTGCAGAATGTGGGATGCTGTTAAACATGAAGAACTACAAGGGTTATGCGAAGGTTCCGTACTGTGTCGCGTGAGTCTCGTTATGCATTAACGATTTAATTTTAATATTATAAATTGTAAAGTTTTGATTCGTAATCTAATTAGCGGGCTATTTAAATTTTGTTGTATTCAATTTTCAGTCACTTTGAGAATGGAATTTTTGTTGTCATCAAGATTCATGGTGTTTTTTATATATATTATAGTTTACAGTTCTCTACATCACATGTTTTAAGACTGAAATAACTCTGGGAAGCACCTCAGTATTTCCGGTTGTACGGTTGTAGATCATATTTGATCTTTTTAACTGACCCTCCTCCTTTATCCAGGCTTGGAACTGGCTCGCAATTAGAATTAGCGAGGTGGTTTTGGTATCATAGTGGCTGGGAACTTTTTCAAATGAACAATGATATTTTCGTAGCAGTCAAATTGCTAAAAAGTTATTAGCTAAATTATTAATATTAAATTATTATACTATGTTATCTGCACGCTGTGGAGTTGTATTGAAATTGTTTCATTATGCCAAGCTGACTCTGCCCTTGATGTCAGGTCAAAAGTGTCTGTTTATGTTGTCACGTCACAGTGCTGAAATAAAATGTCATTAATTTGTGGAATGTAATGTGATGTTAGAATGTTAGGACTTCATAAATAGATCCTGTTGTACACATGTACACCTCTGCTGCAGTTAACTGTACTTGTTTTGTTTTGCTTGATATAATTTAATATTATGCTGAGATAAATTATGGTATGTGTGTGTGTGTGTGTTATGCCTGCATATATTTTGAAATAATTTATTACAGGAAAAGTTTATGTAACTCAGTGATTTATTAGATTTTCCCATTGTACAAGCTGTGTTGCTTTTTGAATATTTTGGAAAAATTGGATGGCTTATGAAATTCTGTTCATTTATTTAACTGTTAAGTATATAGACTTGAAATCACTTTATATATATATATATTTTTTTTTTTTTTTTTTTTTTTTTTTTTTTTTTTTTTTTTTTTTGAAAGAATTACTTTATATATGTACAACGCAATCTCCTTTTTTATCACCTAATGGAGACTTATATGTACAAATTGACGGTGTAGCTATGGGGTCCCCGTTGGGCCCGACTTTCGCTAATTTTTATATGGGTGATCTTGAAGCACGTGTATTTGAAAATCACACCAAACCTTTTCTGTATTGCCGTTATGTTGACGATATATTTGTTTCAGTTGATAACTTAGAAGAACTATTTAAACTGAGAGATGCATTTGTAAAAAATTCTAAACTACAATTTACTTATGAACTTGCTAATAATAAACATCAAATTCCTTTTTTGGATACTTTAGTTACTCGAAATGTATCAAAACTATCTTGCCAGGTCTATACTAAACCCACAAACACAGGCAATTGTCTTAATTATAATAGCGATTGCCCTGAAAGATATAAACTAAATGTTATTAATAATTATATAAATAGGGCCTATAAATTTTCAGAAACATGGTCTGAATTTCACAATGAAATTCTACAAGTGAAACAACTTTTGATAAATAATAATTATTCTAATTCTATTGTTGATGCAACTATAAATAAATTTATGTCACGTATTACTGATAAAAAACATGTTTCAAAACCTAATACCAATAACTCATCAAATTCTTGTATAATTCCATTATATTATGCTAATCAGATGTCTAATAATTATAAAATAGATGAAAAAGTGTTGAAAAACATTGTGTATGATAATATTAAGGTTGTAAATAAAGATAATACACTTAAGTTACACATCTATTATAATAATGGGAAAACTCATAATCTTTTAATTAAAAATAGTATAAATAATGTTTCTAGCCTTGTAGCACAAACCAACCTAGTGTACCAATTTTCGTGTCCGTTTCCACATGGTCAGGTGGAAAATTACATTGGTCATACTAGAACTACTCTGTCTCGTAGATTGACTATGCATTGTCAAAGTGGTGCCATATACCAACATATGTCAACACAACATTCAATCAAACCATCACATAAATTTCTAATTGATAACACCAGTATACTAATGAAAGAAAATCAACCCATTAAGTTAAAATTAAAAGAAGCTTTAGCTATTAATAAATGTAAGCCTTTAATTAATAAACAATGGTATTCTTTTGATTTAACTCTTAAACTTTTTGGTTCTCTAAATAGTAATAAAACTAATAATAATAATAATAATAAATGTTTTAACTCATTTACAACTTCTGTTAAAAATATGCATGTTAATAGTGCCAATGTTTCTTCAGATATTTCTTCGTTGAATGAATGTTTTGTACCAGACGTTTGTGTTTCAAAGGTTATAGATAATGTATGTGATTCTTCTTCCAGTCACGTCCTTGAAGTTGACTGTAATTCCGTTGCTAAAGGCTTTACTAACTGATCTTAATTATTTAGTTATTACTGTTATTATTATAATTATTTTAATTTAAATATTTTTTATGTTGTTACATTTGTATATAATGAATTTAAATTTTATTTAAATTGTATTTTAATTCCTTTCAATTAGTTGTATCTTTTACCATTTAGTCACTGCATTTTATTTTAAAAAGTTAAACGGCTCTGATGATGGCAAAAAATTGCCGAAATAGATCTATTAGCCTATAAGATTATGGAGTTTGTGTTTGGGAATAAATTATTTTTAAACCGATTTAGAGTATTGGAAAAAATTAAAAATAAAATCGATTCAGCCAAGTGCGCCACTTTTTTCAATCGAGTTTGCCTAAAAGAATATATATATATATATATATATATATATATATATGTCTCAACTTCAGACTCGAACCCACGACTGTCAGATCGGCAACACCGCCTCGCATCATGCCAACTACCTTACCATCTGCGCCACTTCCACCGCCAAAAAACAGTGGTTGTTAAGCGCTTTTGTTGGGGTATGTTGAACACAACACTCGACTATGAATGGGTACGAATCAATGCTCGATAGTATTATAAGTTGTAAGGCGTACAATCCGTCACTAGCTAATTTAATAACTATCGAAGATATATGTTTTATGATATATATTATAAGGAAACATAGCGTTGATATGTTTTTACGAGCCACATATATCAGAAACTTGGATGGCGTACAATCCACCACGAAATAACGCAAATATACATGTCTCAACTTCAGACTCGAACCCACGACTGTCGGATCGGCAACACCGCCTCGCATCATGCCAACTACCTTACCATCTGCGCCACTTCCACCGCCAAAAAACAGTGGTTGTTAAGCGCTTTTGTTGGGGTATGTTGAACACAACACTCGACTATGAATGGGTACGAATCAATGCTCGATAGTATTATAAGTTGTACGGCGTACAATCCGTCACTAGCTAATTTAATAACTATCGAAGATATATGTTTTATGATATATATTATAAGGAAACATAGCGTTGATATGTTTTTACGAGCCACATATATCAGAAACTTGGATGGCGTACAATCCACCACGAAATAACGCAAATATACATGTCTCAACTTCAGACTCGAACCCACGACTGTCGGATCGGCAACACCGCCTCGCATCATGCCAACTACCTTACCATCTGCGCCACTTCCACCGCCAAAAAACAGTGGTTGTTAAGCGCTTTTGTTGGGGTATGTTGAACACAACACTCGACTATGAATGGGTACGAATCAATGCTCGATAGTATTATAAGTTGTACGGCGTACAATCCGTCACTAGCTAATTTAATAACTATCGAAGATATATGTTTTATGATATATATTATAAGGAAACATAGCGTTGATATGTTTTTACGAGCCACATATATCAGAAACTTGGATGGCGTACAATCCACCACGAAATAACGCAAATATACATGTCTCAACTTCAGACTCGAACCCACGACTGTCGGATCGGCAACACCGCCTCGCATCATGCCAACTACCTTACCATCTGCGCCACTTCCACCGCCAAAAAACAGTGGTTGTTAAGCGCTTTTGTTGGGGTATGTTGAACACAACACTCGACTATGAATGGGTACGAATCAATGCTCGATAGTATTATAAGTTGTACGGCGTACAATCCGTCACTAGCTAATTTAATAACTATCGAAGATATATGTTTTATGATATATATTATAAGGAAACATAGCGTTGATATGTTTTTACGAGCCACATATATCAGAAACTTGGATGGCGTACAATCCACCACGAAATAACGCAAATATACATGTCTCAACTTCAGACTCGAACCCACGACTGTCGGATCGGCAACACCGCCTCGCATCATGCCAACTACCTTACCATCTGCGCCACTTCCACCGCCAAAAAACAGTGGTTGTTAAGCGCTTTGGTTGGGGTATGTTGAACACAACACTCGACTATGAATGGGTACGAATCAATGCTCGATAGTATTATAAGTTGTACGGCGTACAATCCGTCACTAGCTAATTTAATAACTATCGAAGATATATGTTTTATGATATATATTATAAGGAAACATAGCGTTGATATGTTTTTACGAGCCACATATATCAGAAACTTGGATGGCGTACAATCCACCACGAAATAACGCAAATATACATGTCTCAACTTCAGACTCGAACCCACGACTGTCGGATCGGCAACACCGCCTCGCTATGTTTCCTTATAATATATATATATATATATATATATATATATATATATATATATATTCTTGACTCGTCCAGTTGTATGTGCAGTATCATGCTATGGCAGATTTCATACCTTACAACAAACACCTTATATACATTTCATGGCTTAGATGTCATCTGTCATTATAACAGGTGAAAATTTATTAAATTATTCCTTTCACAGAACATTCATTAAGCGTAACTGCTCATTGAATATTCAACAGTTATTTATTAGAGTCTCTCTGGGGACCTCACTATTTCTTTTTGATCCAGGAGATGGAAACTTGAACATCCTGGAGTGGCTTGCTGGTCTTGTCTTCTAATGCGCCACAATCAGATTCTATACAAATACTAAATTAAAAATTATCTTGCTGAGGTTTAAAGATTACAAATTAATAGAATTATTTTATGTTTTTATACTTTAAAATTTACAGCATTATCATGCAATCGCTGTGTAATTTTATAATAAATCCTGGAAGAAATTTTAATATATATAATATCAATAGTTTATAAAGTATTTACTGGGTTTGTGCTTATGATTTATTTGGATAATGTGTTTGAGTTTAAACTATTCATACAAAGTTGAGTGGGGAAATCCTTAAATGACTTGATTAACATATCAGAACAATCAAATTGTTGATTAGATATCTGTGGATGTTGTCTACCAACCTAATGAATGAATTACAAGTTACATTTTGTAAGTTTGTTTGCACGTGGCCACAATGTGTCAGTTGAAATGAGTTAGAATAAAAAGCTTTAATTGTATAAAAGTGAATGAATGCGTTATAATAATGTAATAATGTGATGTATTGTACTGCATCTTGCTGACTTACAAATGTTTTCACGTGGACATCCTGTTTGTTCTCTAAAATTCAGGTAGTAGTAGTAGTAGTAGTAGTAGTAGTAGTAGTAGTAGTAGTAGTAGTAGTAGTAGTAGTAGTAGTAGTCGTAGTAGAAGTAGTAGTAGTAGTAGAAGTAGTAATTATAATAATAATAATAATAATAATAATAGCATTAGCAATACTATTAATCATTAAAGCAGTGTGAAAGTTAATTTATGATGGTAATTTTATTGCAAAGATGAACTCTGATGTTTAAATTATGGATGAATTGTTTTTTGAGAGAAAGTGTTTTGAAGGAAAGTCTGATGGCAGTGTTTATGATGAGGATGACGATGATCATTATCATCATCAACAGATAGGATGATAATAATTTAATAATGCTTCTTATTATTTCCTAGATATAATTTTTTAACATTTACTTAATTGTTTTAATTGACTGTTTCTTAGATTATTGATTTTTACTTATTAGACATATTTTAAAACTATATGTTGATGTGTTTTTCTAATTTCATGGACTTCTTTTATAATATTAAATAAGAAGTCAGTGCTAATTTCTTGTTTTCATTATGTCACCCAGAAGATAGGCGCATATGTTAATTAGCATTTTCAGTTGATATTTCAGGTATTTTTTCAAATTCTCTCTCTCTTTCTTTCCCTCTCTTCTCTCTATCTTTAATAAATTCAAATGTTGTTATGGTTATTATTAGTGTTGTTTGTATTAATATTAATTAATCTGGATACTCTGTTACTTGTAGTGTTCTATTTCTTGTATTATTTACAAATGAATAGCTTTTCTAATTAATTAATTATTTATTTATTTATTTATTATGATTCAGTTAACACTGATGTATTTAGTGAATTAAAAATTACCTAGTTTGGTTATATTTCCTGTCTAAATGACTGCTACCGATGATGACTGGTATTTATTTTTATTGAATTCAACTGATACTAAGATGAGAAGAATGTTGTGTTCTTTTCCTAGTATGATATTATTGACATTTACCAGAGACTGTCAACTGATTGTTGGGATAATGATTATTATCATATGTTGAGATAATGATGATTATGCTACTAAGTCATGATCGTGGGTGCCTGCATAAATTTTTGCAGTGGTAAGTAAGCCTCTCTTTCCTTTTCATGTCATTTTTTTTCTTCTGAAAAATTATGCTACTAAGTCATGATCGTGGGTGCCTGCATAAATTTTTGCAGTGGTAAGTAAGTCTCTCTTTCCTTTTCATGTCATTTTTTTTCTTCTGAAAAATTGTGCAAAAATCTTTGAAATTTCTTGCTTAAAATTGAGCACATAATGCAGGTAGACTAGAACATTATTATTATTATCGTTATTGTAGTTTATTTTATAATTTCTTACTTTTTCATGGGAAATTACCCCTCCTTGTCCATACCTGCGGGCGCCTGTGGTCATGATTATGATGATGATGATAATGTATGATGTATGATTTTCATTTGAATGCTTCTTTAAGTGATCTTTTTATAATCTCCTTCTATTACTGTATGTATGTCATTCGTTCTCTTTATTCTCTCTCTGTTTCTCTCTCTCACTGTATGTCTGGACTATTTCTGTGTCACGCTCTCTCCGATTTGCAGGCATAAGTTGAAGCTAATGATGATTGTAATTATAGCATATTCAATGTAGCATCTGTTCCAGACTTGGCCTATTAATTACATTATGATATTGAGGCCTGTTATTTGGCTATCGGTTGACTTAATAACCTGTTGGATGTTGGATGTTGTTCAGCAACCATGACAGTTGCTGTTGAAACGATCCTCAACCCTCTCGCCATTGCATGCTGCATTATTGAAATACAATAAATGTGTGTGGATGTGATGGGCTCAGGGCTTCCCCTATCTGCATAGCCATCACTGATGTCATTCAGTGGATTCCTCCTCATGGAAAGATTTGAACAACACATATATAGGTGTTATTTGTTATCTGATGTCTAATGCTCTATTGGTCTATATTTTAATTCAGTCTGAGATTTTCATTCTTTCCTGGTTTTTTATTTAGCACACTTTTATTTTTATTTCTTTCATGTCAATATGTATGTACAGTGGCGGATATTATTTATTTATATATATATATAAATTCAATTTCTGTGTGTGTGTGTGTGGATCCTTTTGAGAGATTAGTGTATTAAACTAAATTGATGATTTAAGAGTATGTGCAGCATACCATATAGAATACCAAAAACTAGATGCTATAGTACTCTTAATGGGTACATACCTACCGTTGGAGACAACATTTTTCACTGTTCTATAAATTGTTCTGCATAAATTATGTAAATTATTACACACAGTTTTGACCACAAAGTTATTATTGGTCGTTTCATTCTATTTTTATTCGTTGCCCATGGCTCGTGATATAAATTCTACCTCTTGATCGTCGTCATCATCATCATCATCACCGTCGTCATCAACATCATTGTCAACATCATCAGCATCATCAGTTGTGCACACTCTTGTGATACAAATAGAAATGACATATTAAACTGTGCTGTGTTAGTTTGTGTGTGCTTGCTGGTCTGAATATGTGGTCGTTTATTATAAATATAATTATTTAATGTCAAAATTTAATGACATTTTGTTTATTTTGCAATAAATTCAATCGGCTGTATTATTATTGTTATTATTAGTAATAATTTTATTATTGTTATATTAATTGTTCTTGTGTGCCTACATACAGGTTAAGAAGATAACTAAATAAGATTAGTTGTATTTATAGTAGGGATTGTTGAGCCAGTTTGGGCTTTGATTCTTACAGTGAATAATTTATTTCATTGAGGGGGGGGGGCAGGGGAAAGTTTTATTAACCAATGAGAATCGGGGTCAGTGTGCATGAGTCACGGGTTGAAAGTCTATTGTTTAGATATATGTATATACACGGGTGGTTGATTGTGTTGTATGAGTGTGAGTGTGTGTGTGTGTGTGTGTGTGTGTGTGTGTGTGTGTGTGTGTGTGTGTGTGTGTGTGTGTGTGTGTGTGTGTGTGTGTGTGTGTGTGTGATAAAGGTCGAAGTTCAATAGAGAGGCGTGCTTTGTGTTGGTCGTTTGTGGTGCCGTGTTTATTTTAGTTTTTTTCTGTTGAATTTTTATTGTTTTTTATATTTAAAATTTATTCCGCTGCTCGTATGATGGCATGTTTTGTGTGGATTGAATGTTTTCATTTCATCATTCATTCATTTTTTCCTCTATTGTTTCTATAATTATAGAATGGATTGTAATTCATTATTATGAAGGTGTAAGTCGTATAAGTTAATTGTGCATTCTTTGTATAGAAATATATTCGCATACACAGTCATTTTTATATAGAATTCTTTATTGGCATAATTTTGTTCTGATTTGTGTCTGTCACTTCGTGGAAGGAAGGAAATTATGTTTCCTGGCTTTTTTAACCTCATTCTGACCATTGTCCTCCCACGCACTCACTTAATAAAGGAGGGGGAATATGTTGTAGTATGCGTCATCATCTTATTCATGCTGGTACAATCATCACGATGGCTGGGTTTTTATTATATGCTTTTATTAACTTTCACCTCAAACAATTTGTACTTTAACTAAGCAAAAATAAAATTTGAGAAACAGAAATTATTCAAAAATAACTTAAAGAAGCATATGATGACAACAAAAATGTTCATCGTCATAGTAACTACAAACTACTTTTGTTTACTATTCACCGGGGTAATATTTTTACTATACGATGTCCCTATGAAATTTTTCAGCTATCTCAAAAGAGCATGTTTTTAATTTATTAAATTAAGTTTCATATGCATTCTCTCTCTCTCTCTCTCTCTCTCTCTCTTTCTCTCTCTCTCTCTCTCTCTCTCTCTCTCTCTCTCTCTCTCTCTCTCTCTCTCTCATCTCTTGTATATCTAAAGTGATTACTCATCACACCACCTACCTTCTTCTTCCATGACATCTCTCTTCCCTACTTTCTATCAATGTAATTAATATTTAATTTACTCTACCTCTCTGTGTACTCTTTCTCTTTTTTATCGCTCCTATTATTTATTTAAGTACAATTTTATGTGTGTGTGTGTGTGTGTGTGTGTGTGTGTGTGTGTGTGTGTGGGACTTGATTGATTTCCTGGTCCCGTAATTCTTCATTGAATTTGTTTAGTCAGTTAATATTTAAAATATGAGTTGAAGATGGAAATGATGAATGTGGAGGAGTTGTGGAGGAGTTGAGAGACAATTAAAATATGACCGTTTCACTGCTTATCTTGGCGGCATTGCAGCTGCATAATTATCATCATCACAGTTGTCGTCTTCAAGTCAATTACAAAAGTCATTGTTATATATAATTGCGATGACTATCGCCATCATCAACAAATAATCATCATTATTATCATCATCATTATTATCATCAATGTTATTATTATCATTATCATTATTATCATTATCATCATCACTAATATTTCGATTAATGTTCTAACTGTGAGCGTGGCTACAGAACTCATGGGAAAACTTATTATTTCTTCTTCTGAAAGTGATGAACAGAGAGCAAGCAATCCATCAATTATTGACAATTATGCTCTATTAGCGAAGAATCGCCTATTTATTGGTCATTTGAATGATCGCCAGCTCATCTTTGTTCTGAAGGAGGGAAAAGATTAGTGGCGCCAGTTCTAGAGAAAAGGGAGGGATGACATTTTCAGCGAATCTTTTTTTTTACTTTTGTCGTATGCAATCAAAATGTATTTCTCTTTTTTTGTCAGTTAAGCAACAAATTGGTATAAGAATATTTAAAAAAGTTTAAAAGAAAATTACTTATTAAATTTTATGAAAACTTTAATGCATGGATGCCATTGAGTCAATGGATATCGAGTATCAACGTGAATCATCAGCTGCAAATAGTAAGTTAAGTAATCACACGTCGCCACAACTTCATCAAAGCTAGGATGAGTTTTCACGAGCTACAAATCTTCTAATAAGATATTCCTATTTTAATGTCTAAAACTAAAAAAAAAATAATTTCAGTCGTGTATTTTATCAAAAATATAATTCATTTTTTATTTGTCTCCTGTTTCTCAAATTGGCGCCACCGGAGCAGACGAAGTGAAACAGATTTAACGATAAAAACGAGCGTACAGAGAAGCACAATCAGATATACACGAGTTATGAGATTTATTTAAAACATGACCTGTGGAATAAAGGGGAGATATAAATAAGACGCAACGGGGGGGGGGGGGTTGGCGGAGAAGATGCGGGTGGTAGTCGTCTATTTCGACATCACTATCATAGCAGACGCGGTGATGGTGATGATACAAGAAGTATATATATATATATATATATATATATATATATATATAGGTATTTGTTTATCTTTCTGGGGATGAATTTCGTATAAATAATGCCTTTCTTTTATGCTGCTAATAAGCTGTAGAGCTTATCTGTCTTAGTTAATTTAGTACATGCAATGTATTATTGTTTAATTATTGATGTTTGTCTAACTAATTAATGAATGGTTCTTACAGGGAGATTTTCTGAGTTTGAGTGCTTTCATGGGTAGATTGATGATCGGTGGGTCTGTTTGTCTGTATGTTTGTTTGTTTATTTATTTATTTAAATTAGTCGTGCTCTGTGGACTTTGTTCTAGTTTTGTTTTATCATCTTGTCTGTTTTTTGAGGTGTTGGTGCATGTTTGACTGTGTGTCGGCAGATATGATAAGTTGATAATGCTGACCTTTCTAATATACACCATGGACTTCTTAACGAAAAGAAGTTATATATTAACTATTAAGAATTCCATGGTATATGCACACATAATATAGTGATTATTGATTATTACATAGTTTATCCATGTTTTATCGGTGCTGATGAGACGTGAATGAACCCTACATTGGACGGAATTTAAATTCATCATCCGTCCTCCCCATTGATTAATAATATCCACCGTCGTCACCCATTAATCAATTTCCACCCCCCCCCACATTTCTTTTTCTCTTTTTTTTTATTTCTACTTATTTTTGTTTATTTATTACCTCAAATTCTTGAACATCACAACATCCTGTTGTCTCCTCACAAGCGGCTCAGGAGACAAATGGTCCTTTCGCTAACCCCTGCAATTTTTCTCCCGCTAAAATTAATTACATCGTTATGATGATAATAATAATAATAAAAGTTAATTATTTTGTGTCTATTCAATCACGTGCTGGTCACGGCTGTTACACACCCACACACACAACACAATTATATTACATGGAAATTATTGTTTGTGCCTGACATTGTATTATATTACAATCATTTGCCTGGAATGGATGTATATTATGTATAAGAATTAATTGACCGGCATACAAGGTGGTCCATTGGGATCAACCACCATAGAGGGGAACTTTAGCCCTATCAGGTTACCTTATTGTAAAATAATATGCCGTACATACATACATACATACATACATACATACATACATACATACATACATACATACATACATACATACGCTTACACAATGTTTTTGATTTAAAATGTATCACTGTTGTTATTGAGGAAGTTTATTTTCTTTTCAAGTTTTTATGATAAATGTTATAATATATTATAAGAGAAGAGAGAAAAGAGTTTATAATAATCATACAATGATGATATCATCAGTTGTTTTTAATGGTGCACAAGAAAACATTTGTCAGTGGTTTAATTACTTCTATTTATATTTAATATTTTGATGTTAAATGATTTTTAATGATTTGAATAATTATGGTTGGGTAGGTAGGCGATTGGGTAGGTAGATGGCTGGGTATGTAGATGGTGGGTAGATGGATGCCTGTTGAATTGAACTGATGAGTGAATTAATTCATACAGAAGTGAATTTATTGAATGAAGTAACTTGAAAGTGAGTGTGTAGAAGAAGTGAATTAATGAACTGACTGATTGATTAATTAATGAATTAATGTTACAATGAATTAATGTCAGAGTGAATGAATGTGAATTGTACAAACTGACTGGCGAACAGTGATTAATATCGATATTAATAGATATTAATATCAAGCCAGAAATAATAGTTAGGACTTGCGTGAATTGTCTGTGTTTTCAAGACCCACACAATTATAAATTTATTAATAATATTATTAATATTATTAATAATATTATTAATATTATTATTGTTGTTATTATTATTATTTTTAGAAAAATATGGGTTTTTATTAAACATTTCTGTGGTCTGAGAGTCTAAAGCCGTAAGGTTGTGACTTGTGTGTGTGACTTGTTAATTCATCAGAGTAGTGGGAGGGGGATTAATTTTCCAATCTGCTAAACTTCCTCATCATCTGTTAATCTTCCCCATCATCTGGTAATAGTCCCTATTATCTGGTAATCTTCCACATCATCTGTTAATCTTCCACATCATCTGTTAATCTTCTGGATCATCTGTTAATGTTTCCTATCTAGGTTGAAAGTCCTCCATATCAGTCCGGCCTGCAATGAGCTAAATTAACAGCTGATTTACATGTAGGTTAACCTATCATGCGTGTGAAGTTAGCCTCGAGGCTGGCAATGCTAATTAAAAAAAAAAAAAAATTGCTTGCACTGGGGCTATGCTATACATTGTTGGATGGGGTATAAAAAATGAAATCGAATGGTATATTTGGATTGTCTTCGGTTCAACAAATAAAAAAGTTATAAGCGAAAAACGACGATTTTCCGCCGAAAATTGCATAAAATCAACCTTGGCTCTTCTTTGAGAAAATCTATCTTTTTTTAAACTTCTGCACTGGGTATATCCGAGACGCTTGTTTTTAGATAATTCAATATCAAATCCAACAATATAACTTTCGCTTCTCAAAGTTAATAAATAAAAAAGTTATCGAATAAAACGTCGGACCGTATACCAAAGAAACCGAGAAAGCGAAACATAAACAGACGCTGCGATTGGACAATTGAGTCTAGCTCACTGTGGCTAATTATGCAAAATATTCAAATATGCAAAGTCGCTACTCGTTAACACGTTCAAATTTTATTTTTAAGAAACCTTTATTCAACTTAAATAATAAATATATATATATAAATATATAGTAGCCAAATTTTTTTTATTGTTTTTCTCGCTCCCGTTTCCTTCCCCGGTCGTTTTCACGATCCCGGTCACTCTCACGATCCCGGTCGCTCTCACGATCCCGGTCGCTTTCCCGATTTTTAAGAAAATATATTGAAGTTTACGATTAAAAAATTTTATTAATAAAAATGTTTGTAAAAAAAATATCTTTTTAATAAAATACAAACAATAAGATGCCTATAATTGTGGTATTTTTGTGGGTGTTTTTATTAGAAGGCTTGATCGTGGAGAAGATCTGAGTGGTTCTTTTAATCCAGATAGTGAAAGGGAACAGTAGTTAAAAGAAATCCTGCTGGCATCGGACAACATGACAAATTATTGTTTGTATTGCGGGACCGGTGGAGAGGGTGCAGGTGGGGACTGGGTGGAGTGTGAAAAATGTAGAAGGTGGGTTCACCAAAAATGCACATTTTTAATGTATTCGAAGGAAGAGTTCAAAACGAAACACTTCACTTGCATGCTATGCTTAGATTTTATTAAATAGATATTTTTTTTACAAACATTTTCATTAATAAAATTTTTTAATCGTAAATTTCAATATATTTTCTTAAAAATCGGGAAAGCGACCGGGATCGTGAGAGCGACCGGGATCGTGAGAGTGACCGGGATCGTGAAAACGACCGGGGAAGGAAACGGGAGCGAGAAAAACAATAAAAAAAATTTGGCTACTATATATTTATATATATATATTTATTATTTAAGTTGAATAAAGGTTTCTTAAAAATAAAATTTGAACGTGTTAACGAGTAGCGACTTCGCATATTTGAATATTTTGCATAATTAGCCACAGTGAGCTAGACTCAATTGTCCAATCGCAGCGTCTGTTTATGTTTCGCTTTCTCGGTTTCTTTGGTATACGGTCCGACGTTTTATTCGATAACTTTTTTATTTATTAACTTTGAGAAGCGAAAGTTATATTGTTGGATTTGATATTGAATTATCTAAAAACAAGCGTCTCGGATATACCCAGTGCAGAAGTTTAAAAAAAGATAGATTTTCTCAAAGAAGAGCCAAGGTTGATTTTATGCAATTTTCGGCGGAAAATCGTCGTTTTTCGCTTATAACTTTTTTATTTGTTGAACCGAAGACAATCCAAATATACCATTCGATTTCATTTTTTATACCCCATCCAACAATGTATAGCATAGCCCCAGTGCAAGCAATTTTTTTTTTTTTTTAATTAGCATTGCCAGCCTCGAGGCTAACTTCACACACGTAACCTATCAGCTGTGGTGTTTCAATGAGTTGAGATAAACAATTGAAATATCTGGGATGAAAGAATGAGATGTTTATTAGTTGTGTCAAAAAGTTGAATATTTTAAATTCTATTAATACCATTTGATGCAACATTGCTGTTCTTGTTTTGTTGTTTTTATTTTCTTCTTTTTATTTTTATTGTTGTAAAATTACAAATGCCATTTATAAAGTTAGTATTCCTTCCATTTCCTGAGAGCTAATATAAAAATTCATCCCATGTTATGATGACATAATCATTTTGTTACAAATTAGTTATAATCATAAATGATAATATTGTAATAACGATTAACACCTGATGTCAACTTATTCGAAAGTGAATTATTTATTTGTGCTCACCCCCCCTCATGCAGGCACTACCCGCAGGCGAAGGCCACGGTCGTCGCGGAAACACCCGAAATGGCGAGACTCGCGCAGAACACGAAATTCCAAAGTCAGGTTGTAGTTGTGTGTCGTTGTTTGTTTTTAAAAAAATATAAAAAGTACGCGTCGAAATGTCGTCTGAACGTGTCGTGTCGTCGTCTGAACGTGTCGCGAAAGTTGCTGGTGAGGTTTGTTTTTAATGAGTTTTTCTGTTAAATTCAGGTGAAATATCATGAAGACTTTGAGAAAAATATTAAAGGTTCAAAAATCGAAGTCACCGACGACCCAGAGACGCAGAGGGTGATGAAGGTCAATGCCCTCATCAGCCAATTGGAATACAAAGGAAAGAAAGAGCATTCCAAGTCCTCCCCTGCACCACCTCTCGGTAGCTGTAATTATGATAATGATATTTAGATATATGAATATTCATTTTGTTTATGAATAATTATGATGGTGCTGGAGTCATTGTGATGAAGTTTTTGTTGTATTAGAAATATCATATTAATAATAATAATTGATAGCTAGTTGTGATGTAAACAACAGCATGCATGGTAGTTTTGTCCAGATCCTTCCATGAAATGTTGACCCTTTAGTGGTCTGTCTAGCTTCAATAACTTCTTGCTTTGTTGATGGCGATAGGGAAGGCTATTCCATGATGATGATGATGATGATGACACTGATGATTAAATATGTTTTTAATTTATTTTAATAAGCCAACAAGCCAAAGATAATGAACAAGTTAGCAGCAGAAAAAACCTCCAACGGTGACAAATTCTCCCCGTTCTCCTCCCGATGCGTCACCAACTCCACCGTCTACTCCTCCGATGGAAGCAAAGGTTAGGTAGGATTTAAGGGGGTGTTTGATGAAGGGGGGTTGGTTTGGGGTTATACCAGTGATAAAGATGGTTAAATTCAGATGTGTTTATTTAATTTTATGCTAATGGGGATGGCATTGTGGTGATGATAGTGATAGTGCTGATGATGTTGTGACATTAGTGACATTTTAACCTGCTATTCAGATTATATGGTAATAAATATTATCATCATCATCTACTACTAATAATTGTTTCAAAACTAGAGACATAAAGACAATTAATACCTATTAAAAGATGAGTAACTCAAGCAATAACAATGAATATGTTTTCATTTTAAATTGTTTGCCTTCAATAGACTTTATGTCATGATTGTTATTATTATTTTTCTTATTCTTATTATAATTCTTATTGATATTGTTGTCATTATTGCTTTGTTATTATTGTTATCATCATCATCGTCATTAATAATCACCAGCTACCACCATTTATAACAATGGAACACCCATATCCTGTTTGTCTTGCAGTTTCTAGCACAAGAATTCATCAATTGCTATCATGGTCATTTAATTTAAAATTTTTATCAACGAATGGATTAAGGAATAAATGGATGAATCAGATGGATGGATGGATGAATAAATAAATGAATGGATTGGATGGATGAGGTAGATGAGTATATGAGATGGATGGATCAATAGATGAGGTAATCAAGGATAAATTGAGCTAATTTAAATATAAAGTATGTTATCAGAGTTATGTAAGGTGTGCAAGTGTGCATATAAGTATATGTAGGTAAATTAAGCAGTTAAGTATCCTACAGTATTGAAGTTTTGAACTCATTAGAGATCTAATGTTGTTTTTGCAATGCGAAGAAGTTTAGCAGCATTGAGAAGTGAACTCTTGAAATTAAATGTTGATGATATGAGAGTGTTCTCAAAAAACATCGATGTATTGTGTATTGTTGATAATATTACAATATTATTATCAGCTATTTCTACATGTAAATCATTGTAAATCGATGTTTGAAGTCGTAAACTGGATTTATTGTTATCAATTGCAGTTCAAGCAAAAAAACAGCCGGTCAAGAGAATCGGCTCGATAGCCGATTACGATCCCGTCAACGAGAATTACGGTTCCCTGGCGTCGGGTTACAAGCCGGCGAGCCGTCAGTCCAGTCAAGTGCAAGATGTTGTCGGTGGCGACGATGTCGCTTTTGTCCAACCCGTCAAGCTTGACATTGGTGATCAGGGTGAGTTGACGGTATTTGTGGGATGGATGTTTGGGGATGACTTTTTATAAGGAATGCTCTTTGTGTGGTTTTTGTCACAGCGACATTCATGATGCGACTCTGATACTTGTGGTAATGCTCGTATCTGGGTTTTAAGGTGTATTTTTTGCCGCTACAGTGGCAGAAATTCACACGGTGGAAGTATTAATGATTGGTTCTACATTGTTACTGGTTGAACGACTAGTCAACCAGGCCTATATTGTTCTATATTGTTATTGGTTGAACAACTAACTAGTTATGATTGATATTTTAATACAGAAATCAACCACACCGTTCCAAATGACAAACCAGAGAAAGCAGAAACCGTAAAGAAGGCAGAAGAAGCTGAAGATGTGGAGGAAGAAGAAGAAAGGAAGAACGTTGATGAAAAGATGCAAGAAGTTGTAGATGTTGTTGTTGCAGAAGAAAGTCGAGAAGAAGACGAAGAAGATATTAAACAGCTGACTGATGTAGAAGAGAAACCACAAAATGTCTCCACACTCGTGAAACCGGACATCGTGGGCATAGCCGACTCGCTCACAGATCAAGTCATAGGCTCGATAGAGGGTGGCTTCAAGGAGCAGTCGTCTGCCGAAAAAGAATCGACCAACGAGGATGCGGAATTTGAAGAAGTCGGAGCGAGCGAGGTTGCGACTCATCTCAGACCGGATGTTGTTCCCGAGGAAGAAGGTTGGTTGCTTTTCAGTTTGTGTTTCGTTCAAACAGTAAAAAATATCAGTATCATCATAAAAAAAATTAGACATAATGTTAAGATTTATATATATATATTTATTATATATATTCATTATATACATGTTAGGTGGTTTGTGGGAAAAAAGCTGCCCTTTCAGCAATCAAAATTTTTATCAAACTAAGAAATAATTCACCCATTCACTAAGATCAGCGATGAATCTGGAAAATAATTGTAAATTGCATAGTTCAAGTAGGAGGGTTGAAATATAATGTGAAATTTATATGCAGTTAAAGTCCTCTAGAGGAGCACCCAGTATACAAAAGACAATGTGCGTTTGGTTGTGTGTGTGTGTGTTAGCTTATCACACATCCGAACCGCTGGACCAATTTAAACGGAATTCTGCGTGGAGGCAGTTTTTGAGGAGAAGATTTTGATCCAATCAAAATGTATACATGTATGTATATGTATATATATATATATATATATATATATATATATATATATATATATATATATATATATATATATATATATATATATATATGGTCGGTGGCTCAGTTGGTAAGAGCGCTTGCATTTAGGCGAGGCGGTGTTGCCGTAGACACGTCGGTTCGATTCCTAGTAGAGTCTTATATATATATATATATATATATATATATATATATATATATATATATATATATATATATATATATATATATATATATATATATATATATATATATATATATATGAATATATATATATATATATATATGTATATGTTAATTTTTCTATTTTAATGTTTTATCAATGTTCATGTCATAATAATAATTAATATATGTAAACATGTAAATATATATATATATATATAAGTATATATTATGTTAATATTTCTATTATAATGTATGTATGTATATATAAATGTATACATGTATGTATATGTATATATATATATATATATATATATATATATATATATATATATATATATATATATATATATATATGTATATGTTAATTTTTCTATTTTAATGTTTTATCAATGTTCATGTCATAATAATAATTAATATATGTATACATGTAAATATATATATATATATATATATATATATATATATATATATATATATATATATATATATATATATATATATATATATATATATATATATATATATATATATATAAGTATATATTATGTTAATTTTTCTATTATAATGTTTCATCAATGTTCATGTCATTAATAATATCTGTGTTAATGATGGGATAATGAATTATAATGTAATTTCTTATGGATATCTTGGTATAACTACCAGATTAGCAATTTGGATTGGAAGCCTTCATCAGGTCTCAAACTATCATGCGTTCGATCTTATTTCGGGCATAACGTTTGAGTCCTGTTACAGGGTATCCTCTCTTAGTTTTGCATCTGGTTGTTATATCAAGGTATCCACGTAATTTATTCATTTTGTTATAATTTATTTATTTTGTTATTATAATTTATTCATTTTGTTGTTTTAATTTATTCATTTTGTTAAAATTTATTTATTTTGTTAAAATTTATTTCTTTTGTTATTGTTATAATTTATTCATTTTGTTATTGTTATAATTTATTCATTTTGTTATTGTTATAATTTATTCATTTTGTTATTGTTATAATTTATTCATTTTGTTATTGTTATAATTTATTCATTTTGTTATTGTTATAATTTATTCATTTTGTTATTCTTATAACTTATTCATTTTGTTATTATTATAATTTATTTCTTTTGTTATTGTTATAATTTATTCCTTTTGTTATTGTTATTGTTCTAATTTATTTATTTTGTTAATGTTATAATTTATTGCTTTTGTTATTGTTATAATTATTTCTTTTGTTATTGTTATAAATTATTCATTTTATTATTGTTATAATTTATTCATTTTGTTATTATTATAATTTATTTCTTTTGTTATTATTATAATTTATTCATTTTGTTATTATTATAATTTATTTCTTTTGTTATTATTATAATTTATTCATTTTGTTATTGTTATAATTTATTTATTTTGTTATTATTATAATTTATTTCTTTTGTTATTGTTGTAATTTATTGATTTTTATTGTTATAATTTATTCATTTTCTTATTGTCAATGAAGTTATAGTTTAAATCCAGCCCTTGATTATCTAGAAGAGTCATTAAAAAGATTCCCCCACAACCAGACAAATCAGAATTTCTTCCAGAATGTGAATAAGAAGGAGCTTAAATTTTTATGAAACTGATAATGAATATCGAATCAAGTGCAGGAAACATTTCAAGGATTCAAATGTCATTGGATGAGTTGGAAGATTATAAAAGAAAATAGAATTAAAAATTTTTCAAATAAACTGAAATAAATAAAATATATGCCCTGGCTTGAAACTGGAATTTTTTAAATTCGGTTGAAAGTTTAAATGATTTTAGTAATTGAGTTTTTGGGCATGTTAGAAAACACATGAAATCGTGTTGTGCCAATATTCTTGATGATTGACATGTTTTTCAATGCTCCTGTAGTTCTTGACGTGGTTATTGATTGAAATGATGTGGTTGTTGATTGAAATGATGTGGTTGTTGATTGAAATGATGTGGTTGTTGATTGAAATGATGTGGTTGTTGATTGAAATGATGTTGTTGTTGATTGAAATGATGTTGTTGATTGAAATGATGTGGTTGTTGTTGATTGAAATGATGTGGTTGTTGATTGAAATGATGTTGTTGATTGAAATGATGTGGTTGTTGATTGAAATGATGTGGTTGTTGATTGAAATGATGTGGTTGTTGATTGAAATAATGTGGTTGTTGATTGAAATTATTAACGAGATTTCTACCTGAGGTTGGAGAGTTTGTTGATAGTTTCCCGTTTCTAAACTGTCCGTTAAAAGGAAATACTTTAAAACAAAAAATGAGATAATTTAGAGGCTGATTTAATAATATCATTTTTTAGTAGAATTCTTGAGAAGTTATGAAGAATTATATATTTTTCTGTGTTTTTTGTCTCTTCATTTGTTTGTTTGTTTGTTCATTGTGTATTTGTTTGTCTGTTTGTTTATTATAGCAAACAAAGCTAATAATAACAACTGGTCAGAATCAGTATAATGATTATTCATTAAAGGCAATTTAATATTAATTTATATATATATATATATATATATATATATATATATATATATATATATATTAAATAAACTGAATAATTAGTTTTTGTTTGATTGAATTGACGGTTTTCATTATTCAACAGGGGGACACGAACCTGCAAGCTCCCAGGAGATTGTTGGGGTAGATGACGGAGAAGGCGGGGAGATCATCACCACTCCTTTACCGGTGGGAATGAATTTTACATCTCTACACATAATTCACTGAATTTTTCAGAATGTCATTGATGACTTTATCTAAATTATTTGCTGTATGGTTTTGGAATTTTTGTGAATCAGAATCTTATATATAAAAGGCAATGTTTGTATGTATGTATGTATGTTTGTATATTCAAGCATCAAATGAAAACCGCTGAACAGATTTTATTGAAATTTGGCACACTTATGGAAGATAATCAGCCGGTGGTTTGTGTGAAGTTTGGAAAAAATGTGTTAATCCGTTGGTGTTTTATGGACAAAAAACGTTTTGGTCAGTGGTTGTAAGTTGTAAGCGACCGAGAGCAGGAAAGCGACCGAGAGCGGGAAAGCAACCGGGAGCGTGAGAGCAAACGGTGAAGGAAACGGGAGCAGGAGAAAAACCTCTAAAATCCCCGGGCAACGCCGGGTAACCCAGCTAGTTATATATACAGTGTAAAGGTCCTCTCTTCGAGCCTTTTACTTTACATGAGTTTTATCATTCAGAATTTTTTGAGAAGTTTTACCGGATCTAAAAAGCTTTTATATTAATAACTAGAAGTATCCCGTCAATATTGACGGTCTTTTTTGTTTTTATCAAATATAAAGAAAGATATAAATATATAATATATATATATATATATATTGTTATGCGGAATTGCTAACATACATATATACATACATACATACATACATACATACATACATACATACATACATAGCAAATTATGTAGATAGATTATGAAAGATATAATATATTATATAGGTTATAACAATAAATTAATTACAACATAAAATATTACAATTTTAATTATTAATAACTCACAAATAACAACAACAACTACACAACAGGGTTTGTTCGTGGCCATGTTCGACTACGACGCTCAGGACGAAGATGAGGTGTCCTTCGTCGAGGATGACACCATCGAAGATGTCGAGAAGATTGACGAGGGATGGCTGCTAGGCACCGTCACCAGGACGGGCTTGAGGGGCATGCTGCCTGCTAATTACGTTGCTCTCCAAGGAGCTGAGGAGCAGGAGGAGTGACGTGACCGTCGGAGACACGCGTGAGTTTATGTGTGCGGTCAGCTTGGCGTGTGATGGAATGATTAGGAGAAGATGTGGTGGGTGGTGGGTGGTGGATCAGATGCGCAACCAACGTGTCTGGTTCAACGGGGCTTGAATCATCTTATTTAAAATTCATTGCTTTGAATGTGTTCGTGGTCTTGATGATGAAACCTTTATAAGATCCTGTTGCAATAAATTGGAAGAATGTTTTATTTGGTTATTCAACTGTATAAAGATTTGTACATGAGATGTTAAAAGTGTACTGTACAAATGTACAATACCGTACATGTACATCACCGTACAAAAAAAACAGTAGATCACCGTATACTTGTTAACAAATTATTGTATTCTTAATTGAGTCTTCTGTTTGAAATTATTAACATCCTGCCTATTTAATGTTAATGTTTGACTGTCAGTGCTGAGATGATAATTTTAAACGGTGTGTCTGTTTTCGCTTGTGATTTTGTGTTTATGTCTGCTAGTGACTGGTATTAATAATTTGTTCGTTTAGTTATTGGATTTTTAATAGTGGAATATATAAATATATATTCATTTATAACTTTTATTTGCAGATGAGAGCAATATTTGAACATCATCATCATCATCATCACTGCCAAGATTACCACATTACATTCAGACCGTAAATAAAGTAGTAAAGAGAGTACAGCCTGTCTCCAATATATCTATCTGCAGCAGTTCGATAAAGAGGAACCGACTGTTTTATCTTCTTTTTTTTTATGTAGAAAATTTGCAACTCGGCAGCAGCAATGTCTCCTTATTGTGTTTTTTTTTAACAAATAATAATAATAATAATCAAATTAGGCTTTCGTTCATCCGTGTTCCATCCACTTCTTCTATCTCTCTCTCTCTCTCTCTCTCTCTCTCTCTCTCTCTCTCTCTCTCTCTCTCTCTCTCTCTCTTCTATCATTCTCAGGTGGTCATTTTATAAAAGTCCAAAATCACAGTTTCATAACAGGTTGTGTGATTCATGTTCGTCTCGTGACATCCGTCGATTATGTCAATTAAAATGCTTCTCTTGGATGATGTAGTGCTTTTCTTAACCAACTAAAACCTGTTGATCTTTAATTATTTAAATAACTTGGAGATGGCTTCCATGGTTACGTTTTATGCAATGAAGACTCTTTTTTTTCTTTTTTGTCATTTCGTCTGTACATTCATTATCTTCTTCATTACCTCATCATCATCATCATCTTCGTTATCTTCTTCATTACCACATAATCATCATCATCATCATGATCATCATCTTCGTCTTTATCTTCTTCATTACTAATCATCGTCGTCGTCGTTATCCTCTGCATTACCATATCATCATCATCATCATTATTGTTATTCTCTTCATCACTACATCATCATCATCGTTATTGCTACGTCCGTAAAGTTTTTCTGTGACTCCGATTGAACGCGTCCACCATCTTTAATAATTTTACTTACCACCATATTAAAGTATTATTATAATTTTTATTATTTATTATAATAATAATTATTATTTTTATTTTTATTACATCTCTATCATGATCATCAATAAGTCTTTCTCACTTTCACGAAACACTTAAAAGCTCAAACAACTTCTTTGCTGCCACTTTCTGTACAGTTTTTTTTTTATTTTTCATTCGATTCCATTTAGGATTGTTTAGATTAAAAATGATTTTGTTATTATTATTATTATTATTATTATTATTATTATTATTATTATTATTATTATTATTATTATTTGATTATTGTTATTATTAATTGGCTATTGAACTTTAAAAAAAAAAAATTTTCACTGAATTTCTGTAAATTGAAAAGATTTCCTTGAATTGTCCAAATTTACGTTTTCAAATGTTATAATATTCATAGGAGCGTGTTTTTCGAAATTGCAGATTTATTCAAAAGTTTGGTACACATATGACTTGATTGGTCAATGAACAAATTACTTGGAGGTTTCCATATGTATGAGGTTGTTCTAAAAGGCTTGAATTCACGATTGAAAGCTTTGAATTTCTGTTTTCTACACATTACTCGGCACATCACTTTTTACCATGGAGACCGAACTAAGTACAAAGTTTTGCTCATCTATTGAAATCTATTTGCTAATTTTCTATCATTTGTTCAGCCTGAAATCTTTTATTTGATTTTTTAAAGAAAAATGGTTGAGTCGCCAAGTTTCATGTTTTTGTCCGTTCAGTATTTCTGGTGAAACGTACGTTCGTTTATTTATACCGTGTTTTATTCGTAAAGCTATTCCGGACACGTGAACCGATGAAACTTCATAGACACGCTCTTCCTCCGACGATACCACATATTCTTAAACATTCTTAAATACGAGGGACCAGCAAGCATGCGTATATATATTTATATATATATATTTATATATGGTTGTTCTGTATGTCTCCTTCAGCGACAATAAAGTCTTTTTTTTTTCGTTAGCGATTATTTTTTTATTGTACACCTTTTTCGTTGCACAACGTTAACTGCCAACCACATCCTCTGTTGTGTACATCTCCGCTGCAGTTTTCACCTCACGGTAACGAATCAATGGAACCGTTTGCTTTTTTTTTATCTTAACAATGCTATTATTCATTTACACACCTAACCAAATTAAATGACTGACTGCCTTACCTGCATCTTCCCCCGAATGTTGCGTTAGATTTGAGAGAATTTCTAACTAGAACCGATGTTCTATTTATAGACTTTGCAAATACGTTACAAATGGTTAAACGTTACACACGAGTGAACCACACACGAAAACAATCTTAACGATTTAACAGCTTAAAAGTTTATTTTTGGCACGTTTTTATGTTTTTTTGTTCGGTTTTCTTATTCTTGTTTGCTTATAAAAAAAAAAGTTTCCACATTTATAATGTTGATGGTTTGTTGCTCCACATTATTATTATTATTATTTTAATTATTATTTAAATGTAACCTTCAAAGATGTAAAGTTTAATCGAACGTCAGCATAATTTTCTCTTCTCTTTTAAATTTATATAAAGAAATGAAGAATTATATAGATAAATATTGTATCAAAATTGCTGAACTGAAACATTGTGTTCACCTTGATAGAAGTTCAACTTTATTTTTTTTTTTTCAATTTGAAGCGTGCAATTTTGAATTAATGAATGAAACTGTTTGACAGAAAGCAACCTCTTGATTGTTCACGTTACAAACTTATTTAAAAATCTTTTAACAACTCCTTATTTTTTAACGGTCACCATCTAACTAATTCAGCAGATCAAATGAAAATAATTATTATACTCATTAGAAGAATTTAACAGAAACCCTTAATGCTTATTACAACAATAGGGGGATCACAAAAATGAGGGTGGTTTGGACTTGCGCTTGTAGAAATCTTAAGGATTTTATGTTCAGCTGTAGCCAATTACGTCTTGTAGAAACCATATTTATTGTCTACTCTTAGTAGTGGGTTGTCAATGAAACTGAAACAAGTGCATGCGATCCAGATAGAACAACACTAAATATTATTTCAATAAATTTGCATTTATTTACCGAAGAGTAAAATGCTTTATTTACATTTCTTATAAATTCAGAAAATAGACTGGCAGAAAGTATAAGTCATTTGATATGTAGCTTGTATGAGGGAGGAGAGATTATTAGGAGAAAGAAATAAACCCTGTCGTAGTGAGGTATCGTCTAGTTGTGATCATGTTGAAGTAAGGCATCGTCTAGTTGTGATCATTTTGAAGTTAGGCATCGTCTAGTTGTGATCATTTTGAAGTTAAGCATTGTCTAGTTGTGATCATGTTGATGTTAAGCATCGTCTAGTTGTGATCATTTTGAAGTTAGGCGCAGTCAAGTTGTGATCATGTTGAAGTTAGGCATCATCTAGTTGTGATCATGTTGAAGTAAGGCATCATCTAGTTGTGATCATGTTGATGTTAGGCATCGTCTAGTTGTGATCATGTTGATGTTAGGCATCGTCTAGTTGTGAGTTGTGATCATGTTGACGTTAGGCATCATCTAGTTGTGAACAAGTTGAATTTAGGCATCAACCTGCTGTGATTTCGTTGAGCTGTTGTAATCGTACAAGGCACTGCTTTCTGCGTTTCCTCAAATCTTTCAGAATTTCATCGTCCGGATATTCCTCCTCGTCTGATATCGCCAGTAGGCTTTCCAACTCTGCTGATTCAATTAACTTTCTAAATTTATTAATAAACTGATTAAATTGGTTTATTATTAATTTAAAAAGTAAAATCCGACAATGCATTCTAAGTTCAAGCGTGGATGTTCTTAGTGTTCAATATGTTATAATTAAGCAGTGATGGGTAGTTACTAACTATAAATAGTTAACTACTAGTTATTAACTACTCTACAGTAGTTAAGAAATAGTTAATAACTACTTTTTGTTAAACTAGTTAACAACTAGTAGTTAACTACTTTTTTAAATAGTTATTAACTACAGTAGTTAACTATTTTTTTCAACTACTTTACTTTTTTGGTGGCTGAAAAAACTCTATAGATCATGAAACTGAAGTGGATGAGCCAGTATATGACATGTATGTAAATAATGAAGATCTAGTGGTGAAAATATATCAGATTTGATAGAAAGTGAGCAAGATAACATTGTTAATTCTGACGATGTGCTTCCTTTACCTCCTCATAAGCACTGTGGTAATCTACATACATAATTTCCATAACGCAGAGGCCGCGGTGGTCAGCAGTCAGCAATTGGTAAAACTAGTGCGCGCAGGCGTGTAATTAAAGTTATTAAGCAATTGTACACTATCAGTTCCAAATATCCAAAACGTTTTTCTTAAGCTTTTATGCAAGAGGTTATCCGACTGCATGTAATAAAAGTTTTAATAAAAGTTGTACACTGTCAGTAAGTAAAGATCAAAAACGTTTTTCTTAGGCTTATTATGCAAGAGTTTTATCCGATTGCATCAAACATAATGCTGGATTTAAAGTTTAAAATAAAACATCGCTAGATGTTGAAACTGTCTTACTAAGGTACGCATGAAATTCAGTGTTTTTAATCTGCTTAAACCTGGTTCGATCCAAAGCATTGAAAATTTTTTTGATATTGCTGAGCATCCACTTTTAATAATGGTAGAGAAGAAAACCATCTTTATTTAATATCTGATAGTTCGATAAAAATCACAAAAACGGTTATTTTTGACGGGCTACTTCTAGTTATATCTTAAATTTCGTGGCAAGTGTTGGTGCATTGAAAGTAAGGGATAATTTGAAATACAAACAACTTTATGATAGATCAATGGCAAAAGTTGTATCATTATCAAACTTCATTCATCGCAATGTAAAAAATGCTGAGGATGTACAGGACATTAGTGGTTCAAAATTTATAAAGCCAAATGTTACACGGTGGTGCTCAAAATTCTATTCGGTTGAAAGGATTGTTAATATAGCTTTCGATAATGTTTGTGATTGTCAGAAGAAGTTAGGGCAAGTTGCATTTAAAGAAATCGAGTTCGCTTTTTTGAAATCGTTCATTCAGACTATAAAATCAATAGTCACCGCAATGGATATTTTCTAAAGTGAAAAGTCATACATTGGTCACATTATTCAAACCATTATAGGATTAAAAAAATAACATCATATTCAGATAAAACCATCAATGCTCTTTTACAAGCACTATCTCAAGGTATAGAAAAACGATTTGGTCCTGTTTTGGAAAATGAAGAATATCTTTTAGCAACAACGATAATTCCCCAATTTAAATTAAATTTTTTGAATAATGAACAAAAAATATTTGATCAAAGAAAATTTGTTGGCATACATAAATGAAATGAACCAAAAGTTTGAAAAATAAGATTTATTTAACTTGTATTTAATTGCAAATGTTTAAAGGTTTTTTGGTTAATGTTAAAAAGTAGTTAACTACTAGTTAACTACTAGTTAACTACTAGACAGTAGTTAAGAGGTAGTTAATAACTACTGCTGTTAAAAGTTGTTAGGAAATAGTTACTAACTACTTTTTTTTATGAGTAGTTAAATAAAGTAGTTAACTACTTTTAAAGTAGTTAAAACCCATCACTGTAATTAAGAAATCTGTTTTCTTGGCTTGCAATTATATTTTTAAGAATAATTTTCTAACTAATAATTCAACTAAATAAATAAATAATAATAATTTAATTAAATAATAATATAACTAGATAATAAATAAATAATAATAATTTAATTAAATAATAATATAACTAGATAATAAATAAATAATAATTTTACTAATTAGTAAATAAATTATAATTTAAATAAATAATAATTCAACTAAATGATAAATAAATAACTGTTTCAACTACCAACTAATTACTTCCTGGCTAACCTGAAATATCAAAAAGTTCTCCACTGTTTCTGACCGATCCTCCGTTTTCAATGTGAGTAACAAAATTTTCCGTTCCGATTTCGGTTTGCGACGGTTTCTCGTTAGTGTGACTGCCAACACTATTTTGTTTCGTGCCGTCGTAAACTTTTCCATTTATTGAATTTTCTAAAGCTTGAATGGCAGACCGGCGGCTACTGATCGGAGACTTTCCTGGATTAGAATGATCCATAAAATTTGAAAGATGAGATTCTTTTATCTTTGTTTTATGTTTTTCTTTGTTCTCTTTATCTCCTGCAGTTTCGTCCAGAGTAAAATGTCGCAAACCTGGTCCGTCAAATCTGTCTATATTTGGTGGCTGATCTTTATTTATGTCGGTGGACAGAGGTGACAGATTACCTTCCTCAAGTTCAAGGTCGTTACTTTCAAGGCTGGTGACAGACGAAAATGAGAACGATAGAGAATCACGCATGGAAGATTCGGCTTTTCCGACGGTTACGCTTTCCCGACGTCGTACGTCGGAAATGTCGAGCGTCTGCGGACGATTTCTCGTGCAGAATTCCAGTATTTTGTTTTTATTATTTGGCTTGGAATTTTCTTTTATTTTCAGCACAACTTTTCCAACAGCATCATCATCACTGCAGTGGGATTTCTTGTGCTTTCTTACAGAAGAGTCACTCGAAAATGTTTCCGTTACGCGATAAGTCTCATTCAGTTTGTTTTTCGGCCGTAATTCTGCCTCGACTTTTGACTTTTGATGGAGCTGACTAGCTTGTTGGTCCGAATTTTTTGTAATTTTACCTAAACTTTTTTCTCTTGCTGCAAGTTTTTCTTCTTGGTTTTCACAGCAATGGATAATTTTTGAGAAATTCTCATCCTCATTAGTGTAGACTTGGTGTCGTGGCAACGTCATACAGTGACAAGATGTTGACTTTTTCATCTGGTGGCACTGGTGATGACAACATTTGCGAATGTTACACAAATGCAACTTGATCGGCTGGTTCCGTCTCGAATGGCAGCAACAACAAGCTGGTGCAGAATGACTCGTCCGAACTTGATGAACTGATTGAGCAGTGTTTGGTTCAGATTGTTTTTCTTTTGTAGGTTGAACGTTTTGCTCCCTTGATTGTTGAGACTGCTGATGAACTGGTATCTGTTGTTGCTGCGACGTTGCTGACTGTTGGGGTTGTATGAATTGCGATTGTTGCTGGTTTGTTGTCATTTGCTGAAGTGGTGAGTTTTGTTGGAATGTAGACAGCCTTTGGAGTGACGTCACAAATGGTTTGTCTGAGTAGTTTGCCAATAAGCTCTCAAAGTCCTGAAACTGATCACAGCTAATTTAGTGTATAGTGGAATTTTATATTTGTTTATGTTTACGATTGTGTATTGCTTTCATTACAAAACAATTCAAAGACATACCTGATTAGGACCAACCATCGGCCTGGTTTGCTCCTCTTTAAGTTTTTCCAGCCTTCGCCTTCTTCTCCACGCCTGTAAGATGTCTTCTTTCGTGTCATCTGAAATATCATCGTCATCATAATCATTTCTTTTAAGACCTGCACTCCTTGAACAATTGATCCCACAGAAATAATTCGAATAAAAAAAATTAATAAACTCGTAAGTTTAACTACAGTTATGTCTTTACTGATAAAACAACATCAGCATTAGTTTTTAAAACTTTGCACCGATGAGCTTAGACAATCTACTTTATTTTATTTATTATCAATAATTTCATCTGATGATAACGACATTTCATCATTGCGTATTACATTTTTTTCAACTCATTTTTTGACCTAACCAACCGTTGCCAGAAATCACTTTAGACCGGGCAGCTCCGATCAGGTGACCTGGATTCTTCTTTGGCGAAGTTGCTGATGATACCGATGACAAGTTTTGTAGTCTTTATAATAAAACATTGATAATGTGAACTAGTTGAATTCACTATTTCTCATTTCTGCTTAATAATTTGAAAGTTTAAAAAAATTTTTTTACATATATTTTTTTTAAATTTTAATTTGAATAAATAATATTTATAAAAACAATACGAAGAAGATCTATTTACACTTTCTTGTGAACATTTTTGGCTTTCTTCTGGATTTCTTGTAATTCATCATCTGTTGAGTATTGATCCTGGTAAGAAATTTTATTTCATTTAAGTTGAAGCATAACACTAAATATATATAAAATTTGAAAATAAGCACAAAACATATAAGTTAAGTTATTTTAAGAATAAATACAAATTTGAATTACATGCGAGTTAACACGATTAATCAAAACTAACTGTTTCAACAGAGTATTCATTGTCCGATGTTTGCAAACTGACATTTGAAAATGAACCCGAATTAAAAGCCACTGCTTTCGTGCTGTAATCGCTTTTCCATTCATCATCATCATTATCATCATCATTATCATCATCATGATCATCATCATCATCACTCCTCTCCGTTTCTTCATTATCATCTATGACGTTTTCTTTTAATCTAGTAGACTTAGAGAGTTTCTCTTTAGTCGCGCCAGCATTTTTATTGTTGTTGACCCTGTATTTAGAATCATCATAAGTTGACATAGAAAAGTCTTCTGCTTTTTGACGTTTTGCCATTGTCGTCTGTAAGAATTTAATGCATTTTAAACAATTCAATGTTTTAAAATAATTAACTGCTCAAAAGTTCACAATCATTTAATATATTTATCACTGCACACTGTATCTTTATACGTTTGAAATTTTGCAGAACTAAAAAAATGTTTCATATCATCTATTCAATCTATTCTATTCTAATGGTTGAGAAAACCAATATTTTTTATTATAAATGTGATGAATAAAATTTAAATCAAAATTTCAATAGATGCATTAGCGAAGTAAACAGTCTAACCACAGTATTATATAAATTAATAAATTAATTAATTATTATTCCGCTTTATCTTTATGTGATGTGCCTACCATCTACCCAATTTTTGAATAAACGCAATTATAATATAGATAATTTAAAAAATGATAGTTGTGTTTACAGTATATAATATTATATAATAAACATTTATAAACCGTCTGTTTATCATCAATGATCAATACAACAAAAGTTACCGTTGTCAACGAGGCCAGGTGTTGAAAAGTGAAAGCTTAAACTTTTTTTTTATACATTCACAGTTTATTCTGTAAATAATGGCCTAACGCAGATAATAAAATTAGTACACTATCCAATAATATTATAAAAGCCCAAGTGTATAATTTGCTATACTGATATAAAATGATGGCCCCAACGATTGTATATATGGGTGACTTCAACGAGAAGGGCTAGTCGTCGAACTCCGGGGTACAGAGACGTCATTTGGGGAAGAATTTTTTTTATGGGCCCCCTGACGTAGTTTTGAACCTCTAAAACTAAAAAGTAGAAGTGGGCCCAAAAATGACCTCAAAAGGGTAAAGTGGAAGCTTTTGAGGTTTGATTGGACCTTTTTTTATGGATATAGGTTGCCCGTCATAACGGTGAAATGGCCCTTCTGTGATGTTTTAGTGGGCTCCCTGGAATTTATAAAAATAAAAATGTTGGAGAAAAGTACCTCCCACTACTCTCTCCACAGTCATCAGCTTTTTTTGGAGGAAGAATAGATGGTTTTGGCAATTTTTGGGAAAATTTTGTGGGCTCTGAGAACAAGTTGCCTCCCTCCGAGGGTTTACTGAAATGATGATCCTGCTGGCTCACCAACTTGTATAATACTTCTGTTCTCCATTAAGCATTTAAAAAAATCAGCAATGCTGAGGTTTGCAGAAGTGCGTCACAGAAGTGTTAGTAAAATCAGCCTTCAACTTCAAGTCCACAAAGTGTCATCCGTTGACAGTGTTCTCTGGAACAACAAAACTTGATGTTTTGTTGTTCTAAATTAATTTGTACTCACAATCCACATGCATTAATAGTATGCCATGTTCGTCCTATTACAAAAAAAGTTATACTTAGATCAGTCTTTGCATAGTTTAATTTTTTCAGCTGCTGTTACTTTTGGTCAACATTTTAAGCTTTACTGTGTCAGTATTAATTGAGTACTCTAGACAGAAGCTGGACGCATCTCCGCTAATGAAAAAAGTATTGAAAAACTATTACTCTGTTAGGGCAAGGCTTTTCAAATCATTTTCTTATTTAGCAGAAAGATTCGGTATTTTCATAAGAACAATTTGACTAAACTAGTACAAATAATCCAGTACCAGATCATATCCATGTCCGATCTTGCTAACACATTTTAAATAACAGTATCTGACTTATGTAGTACAATTACACTAAATTGTCACTACAAATAACGTAATTACATTTCAAGAAATTTATTACATAAAATGATAAAGAACATCTTAACCAATCGTTAAACACTCTTAACTGCATTCCATGCATTAATTCAAATAAATTTTGCTCAATTCTTAATAAAAAGCAAATGTAAGTGAGAAAAAGCTTAAACGAAACCATGTACACCAACAAATAAACACGGTTCATCACATCTATCGAATTTCCAGTTTAACACAAAACAAATGATTATTATTTTTCATCTTCTTCTTCTTCTTCCTCCTCTTCTTCACTTTCTTCTTGCTTTTTCTCATCATCACTAAAATCTAAGCCATTCGCCGAGTTTTCGTGCAACACGACATACTCTCTCGTGCTGAACCCGAATTTTAGCACGTCCTGCTCGTGCAGCTCTACGTATCTTTGCGGCTTAATCTTCTCGTTGTTAATGAAAGTGCCATTCGACGAGCCTAAATCAATGATGTACGGCCACACCCTTCGCCCCTTCCTGCCATTGGGGAGTTGGTAAGGTACTGACCGGTATTGAAGGACAGCATGCTGCTGGCTGATACTGGGATGATCAAAAGGTATATCAGCAATCTTTCTGTTCCTTCCAATAAGGTAGGCGCTCTGACGATGGAGATGTAAGATCGACAGCGCTTCGTCGCCTTTGTACGGATGGAACCGCCATCTCCTTTTTGGTATTCTCGCCTCTTTCGGTTCGTTGTATTTTATCACAACGCCACGAAACGTGTTGGTATGTTCCGTGAGTTTGCCAGACTTTTCAAAGTTGGGTTTTTCTTTTTCAACAGGTTTCTTGTCTTGTTTTCCCTTCTCTTCGTCATCCGGCTTGCCCCAACCATACTTCGGGTGATCATTGTTGCGTCTGAAGTGATTCGACTGTCTTTCTTCTCTTTCCGAATCTGAGTCACGTCTACGTTTCTTTCCGACGGGTCCATCAGGATCCGCCTTCACTCTTCTATTTCTGTTTTCTCTCTCATCATCTGAACCAGAATGTTCTCTCCATCTACTAGTCTCTCCATGTAGTCTGTCATCATTGCCATTACCCCAATGTTGTCTTCTTGTTCTTTCTTCATTTTCTCCTCTGCTAACTGATCTCTTTCCTTTGCTGGAATAGCTTCTTTTAGAATGTCTGCTCTCTTGATCTGAGTATCGCGATTCAACAGTTCTGTCTCTGAGTCTATCTCTATCTGTGTTTCCATTAAAATGTCTGTTTTTTTCTGACTTTGGCCTTTTTTCTGAATATTCATCTACATCATTTTCAGTTTTTATCCTGTGACTATGAGCAGCTCTACCGCCTTCATCATCCGAGTCAGCGAAGCTTCGTCGATTTTTTCTTCTACTTTTGTCACTGCATGACTCAGAGATAACATCTTTTTGTTGACGCTGATTTGAATAACGTGATCGTTCTTCTGTATCGCATCGCTCTTTTTTAACAGAAATACGTTCTACACGAGTATGACGACTTTTTTCAGCATCTTCATCGGTCGAAATGTGTGCTCTTTCGTCAACATCCGTTCGGAGTTTTCGTTTGCTGCTTTCTCGACGGGAAATATTTTTAGCTTCTTTCTCCCGATGGTAATATGGTTTCTTACTTCTCGTATCTATATCTTCATCACTACTTTGACGCCTTTTAGACATTATTATTGATTTTCAAAATATTAGTCAACTTTCATAAGACTGCTTCTGCTAATCAGAAATTTTATTACGGTTATTACGATCTGAACTTGATTGTTGAAAACATCGAGAATATCAACAATAACAAATAAGAAATAGCGTTTATTTACATAGATATTAAAACAGCATATATATATATATATATATATATATATATATATATATATATATATATATATATATATATATATATATATATATATATATATATATATATATATATATATATATATATATATATATATATATATATATATATATATATATATATATATATATATATATATATACTAGAGATAGCCCGTCAAAAATGACGGAAGTTTTAAAATACGGCGCCCGTTATTATAAGAATAGTCAACAAAAACAAAATGACATTTGATAACCATAAAAAAAATTTATATATATAAGCAAATCAAAAATTTTTGTGCCCATGGAAGCGAAAGAAACTGCGCTGTTGTATGATGGAATATGTTGTCGAAAATTTCGTCTATCTGGATTGGCCGTGTCTGACATAATAGACTTGTAGATCTAGCAGTTGTTCGAGGCAACATGGGAAATTTTAATAGACAAGCCAATTTTTATACCATTCAATAGAGAATATGTTGTAGAATGTCTGTATGAAGATACCACGAATGAGCAGTTATGGTACTCTAGTTATTAATGATTTTAGACGTACTCTTTTGTCTCATTACGTAAGACAATGTCGCGTTACGCGCAGTAACATATTTACTCGCTCAGCCAATAAGAATTCAATAAAGGCTCGATTTCTATGCTATATTTGCGTTGTCTTTGTATTCATTTTGCATTGCCGGTTTTATCGCGTTTGAATTCGATTTCTCTTCAATATCATAACGTTTTATTTAAGCCTTAGATTTTGATTTGGACGATTTTGGATTTTTAGCAGCGTTTTTTTAAATTTCCTATTCATTTATATAGTTGTATAGTTTGTATACCATAGTACATAGTTTTTTCTTCGGTCAGTCTTACTCTTGTCTTTTGTCTGTCATTCTGGTATTTTTTTTATTTTCTTTTATTCGTGTTATTACATCTGTTAAGCTTGGTTATGGTAAGTTTGTATTTCAGTTAGCACATTTTTTAATATAAATGTAATTAATATCGCATTGTAGTGCGTTGTGTGTAAATCTGCTACTGAAGAAAAACTAATCTAATTATTGAAACAAGATGGGAAAACTTCTCTATTGAATTCTGCAACTGTAATTGGAGATACAATTTTAATTGACAGTTTAACTCTATAAATGTGGATGTTTGTATACATAAATAAATAACAAAGCAAAGAAAAATAATCAGCCCCAGCCTTGTGTTAGTTTTAGTTCTAGCAGCTAGCTGATCTAGCTCCAATAAAAAGAATTCAAGATCTAAGTTTTCCACACAATAAACAATTATTCCAGTCAAATATAAAGTAGTTCACAAATTATTCCTGGAAAGCTACCTCAACTGAAAATGCATGTTTTGAGAACTCATTTTCAGGAAATGAAATTGAAGTATTTCTTAGACAATGATAGATGGAGCTGGGGAAAATAGATTTTAAGTTGTGTCTCATTAATACTGATATAGAGGCAGCACCTGATAGCCCAGATAGCCTAATTATTGTATAAGTTGTAAATGTGAAATTTTTAAAAAAGCCCATGCTCTTCTAAAAGTTGTTCATGTTTTAAATATGAGCTACATTGTATCTGCCTGTAAACATTGCTATGGTAAAGTTTGTAATAAATCTCTTCATACTGATAATCTTTAAGTAGATATGTTTAAGGGGGATATATGTGGAGGCCTGTATGAAAAAACTGTTACAATCGATGAGATACTATTTTAATTAGGCTTGCCCAAAATTAGTCTTTGTTTTTGGACGTATTTATTCTTTAAATTGGCAAAAAAGTTGATGCTCTTAAAACAGTTTTGAAGGTACTTGTATATGCTTGTAAATGTTGCTGTGACAAAGTTTAAGATAACCGACTTTATATTAGTGGTCTTGTAAATAATATCTATTATTATCTATAATAGTGAAATAATGTCAGAGTTGGCCAATGTGAGCAGTTATTACATTTTATTTAAAGTGATATATAGAAACTTATCAAGTTCTTAAGAAAATGTCTTCTTTGTTCTGCAAGGTTTTGATGCTTATTAAAATAGCTCTTGTATATTTCCTCCAGTTACATGTCTATTATTGTTGTAACAAGTTCTTCTGCACATGAGGATATTGCTAAGCATTGTCTCAATGTCAAAACTGTTTGCTTGTGTGTTATAATAAACAGCAAATAATTTGACTATGATATGATGTGCATTATTTATCTACAAAATCCTCATAATCTACACTTCCCAGTTTACTTCAGCCAGCATGACAAAAGTTGCTAACAGTGTCTCTGAATTGAACTAAAATTTGACAATGTTTAAAGTGGTGTTAGTCAGTGTTTAGTGTTTAGAATGTTTCTTCGGAAGCACTGAAGTGTCACAGCCAATGTAACAGCAGCTGGCAAACCATTTTCAGTCTGGCAACCCCGAACCTTCTGTCTACAGCACTCTTGATATGTGTGGTGGACACAAGAAGTAAAGTCGTGGATGAAGATCTGACTCTTCTGCTCGACTGAATTGTGCTCAATATAATGATTTTTGAAGCTAGATAACAGTTATTATTATAATTATTTAATAAGTTGAAACTTATACTTTGTTTTTAGAATTAAAATTTATGTTGTTCTAAAAACCAGTGTTTGATAAATTTCTTGTCTTCAAGATGTTTGAGCATGTTCCTTTAAAAAGTGGTACAATTCCCATAACCGGCACCCCCTTCAGCTATTTTCAAATAAGGTTGTGTTTTCAGGTTGTATTGCTTTTTAAATACTGGAGAATTTCGAAAACGTAGACTAGTTGAGTGTACATAATCGTTTATACAGAGGAGTTAAACTAGTTTAAGCATTTGATAATCAACAACATTCTTCGGGCAGCTCCATAAGCAAACGGAAAATAAAAGTTTTGTTAAAAAAATATAGAAATAAATAACTAAACTGTTTTATGAGCATTTGAGCGTAAAAAGTTTAAATTTCGTGGAGATAATTTGTAAATTAAGCGTCACTTTTTACGCAGAAATAGAAAAAGCTGGCTTTTGATTGGTTGGCGTTAATAAACAGATTCGCGAGTTTTGAGCAACTTCTTTTGCTAATAACTTTTTTTAGGGACCGATCTATGTCTGGTATCTCTTTCAAGCTCTTAGTTATAACAAATACTATAGTTTAATGTACTTTTTGGCTTGTCTATTAAAATTTCCGTACCAAAAGCTAAATCTACCAGACTATAAGGCTTTTAAGAAAATCGGGATATTCAAGTGTATTACCGTGAATGTCAATTGGTTTTGGCAATATATATATATATATATATATATATATATATATGTATGTATATATATATACACATAAGCGTTACAGAATCAGTGAGTGACGTGGTCTACTATTATATTAAATATATCTATATATATAAAAATGAATGTTTGTATCTATATATGTTAATGGCGTTTATGCATTGCTACACCATCCATCCGATCGTAATGAAATTTTCACACAACCTTGAGAGTCAATGGGAGTCAAAAATAAAAATTTTTTTTTTGAAATCCGTCACAAAATAAGCGGAGCGGAGCGGGTGAGCGAGCGGGAACTATATATATATGTATGTCGTATGTATGTGTGTATGTATGTATGTGTATGTGCATGTATGTGTGTCTGTGTGTGTGTTTATGTATGTACTAGCGGAGATACCCGGCGTTGCCCAGGTTTTTTAGAGGTTTTTCTAATGTTTGACTCTTTCTCTCCCATTTCCTTTCCCACCTGCTTTCCCACTCCTGTTCGCTTTCCCGTTTTCGGTCGTTTTCCCGCTGCCGGTCGCTTTCCCGCTCCCGGTCGCTTTCCCGCTCCCGGTCGCTTTCCCGCTCCCGGTCGCTTTCCCGCTCCCGGTCGTTTTCCCGTTCCCGGTCGCTGTCCCGCTCCCGGTCGTTTTCCCGTTCCCGGTCGCTGTCCCGTTCCCGCTCACGTTTGCTCTCCCATTCCCGCTCACGCTTGCTTTTCCGTTCCCGCTCGCTGTCTGTTCCGGGTCGCTTTCCCGTTTATATAATAGACAAACTAACCCACAAACATTCATATATATATATAGTCTTAGCAAATCTATTTTACGTTTTATAGGCTAACAGAAGTTATGAAAGAATGTAAAAGAGAAAATGAGCGTGAACGGGAACGGGAGAGCAACCGTGACCGGGAATGGGAGAGCAAGCATGACCGGGAACGGGAGAGCAAGCGTGAGCGGGAACGGGAAAGCGACCGGGAACGGGAAAGCGACCGGGAACGGGAAATCGACCGGGAACGGGAAAGCGACCGGGAACGGGAAATCGACCGGGAACGGGAAAGCGACCGGGAACGGGAAAGCGACCGAGAACGGTAAAGCGACCGGGAACGCGGAAAGCGACTGGAATCGGGAGAGCAAGCTTGGAAGGAAACGCGAGCAAGAGAGAAAATCGATAACAAAACTTCTGAGCGGGAAAGCGACCGGGAGCTGGAAAACGACCGAGAGCGGAAAAGCGACCGGGAACGCTACGAAAACGGGAAAGTGGAGAAGGAAACGGGATCGAGAGAGACAAACATTAGAAAAACCTCTAAAAACCCCGGGCAACGCCGGGTAACCCCGCTAGTATATATATATATATCAATGATAAAAAAATTGTATTTAATAACTATTTTACGACTAATTACGTAAGCGTGACAGAATCAGTAGGTGAGTGAGTGACGAAGGCTACTATATTATTAATAAATGAATGTTTGTATGTATATATGTATATCCTTTATGCATTGCTACACCATTCATCCGATCGTAATGAAATTTTTGCACAACCTTGAGAGTCAAGGGGAATCAAATATAAAGAAAAAAAATTTGAAATCCGTGAGCGGAGTGGAGCGGGTGAGCGAGCGGGAACTATATATATATATATATAT
The DNA here is from genome assembly GCA_963978895.1 of Erpobdella octoculata. NCBI lineage: Eukaryota > Metazoa > Annelida > Clitellata > Hirudinida > Erpobdellidae > Erpobdella > Erpobdella octoculata. The sequence goes on from OZ022242.1 coordinate 2,937,221, forward strand.
ATATATATATATATATATATATATATATATATAAATGAATGTTTGTATGTATATTTGACAAAGGTAAAAAGTACCTGTTGTTAAATGTTCCTTCATCTTCTATTTTTAGTTTGTTTAATCTCTCTTCTATATTGATATGAACTCACTTATCTTAGAGTCTATCTAAATATTTTAGACAATTATTCTGTTTTAATTGTTCATGACACTTGTTATTTAATTTGTAAAAAATAAATAAAAAACGTAATTGTAATTTTGACAATGTTTAACGGGGCGTTAATCCTTAGACTTCTAAGCCTAAGCCATGAAGAAAAAGTTCTTTGCAGAGGCAGCCATTTATAGGCGCCTACCCCTTCAGCAAATGCGAGTGAAGTTTTTGCTTAAGGGAGTTACGCACGTAATGTATCTTAATTTAATGATATTTTTTAAAAACATTTTTATGAATCATTCAATAGATATGATTATGATTAGATATATTACTAACCTATTTGTGTGTTTATACAAATATATTATTTTCATAACGGGCCTGATCATAACCTTAATATAGTGTAATGTGTCGTTTGACAACACTATTCCAGAAAGTCAATAAACTTGATTTTTATTAAATAGCATTTTGGAAAAAGTATCTACGACTACGCCTCTCCCCCGGCTATTAACTATTTCCTATTCTACGAGCAAAATATAAGATTACGAAGATAAAATATTGGAGTCTGTGTGTTAAAAAAAAATTCCATCAACGTTTTGATGATATGACGCCCCTCCCACTGCGATCATCTTTCGCAAGCTTAAACTGCATGCCTGCTATTATAGTCGATACCGATAGCTCAATGTCACTGCAGAAGAATTTTCATCAGCGTCTGTAAAATAGTATGGCTTTAATCAGTTGTTTCTCTTTTACTGCGTCAAGGCTTTATTTTGTATGTCAAATAGTATTCAATAATTTTGTTTGTTCGAAAGGTTAGTCACTCACTAAAGATTTATATCTTTTATTGATTTTGTCTGAAGCAGGACGTATATACGCCGGCGTCTCGGCGTCGGCCGATTTTCCGTGACGCTTTCGGCGCAGGAGACTTAGGCATCGGCCGTTTCGGCGCAATTAAACGCCTGCCCGAGACGTTTTGGTGCCGTCCTGATTTTGAGAACACAAATTTTATAAGAAATACAATTACCGTTAAATAGTTTACAAACCTATATTATATTTACATATTATTTTACTATATTTACTATATTATTTACAATATTATATAGTACAGTCCTAAAATATATTATTTTACTAGCGGGGTGCCCGGCGTTGCCCGGGCTTTTTAGAGGTTTTTCTATCGTTTTTCTCTCACACTCCCGTTTCCTTTCCCGCTTATTAAAAAAAAACATTCAACTGTTAAGATCATTCTAAAATATCTCATTAAACTAGTATCTCATCAGTTTAAGCTATTTTTTTATACAGTCCTTCACAAATCTCATCAATAAACTATATCTACCTTCAGATCACTAGCGTGAAGTAAAGTAGTCTAATTTTAGAACGAATGATCTTTTACGACCTATGTTAATGTCATAATGAAAAGATGTTTGTTTTTTTCTATTGGCAGACCCTGAAACAAAGTTTCTTGTAGTCAACACTGGTTTATCAGTAGAACTCCCCTGCAAGCATGATATAAAAAACATTCCGTATGTTAGATGGAGTTTTACGCCAGTTGGGGATGATAAAGAATCTATTGTTTATGATCTTTTTCAAAATGACATCCACGAGAGATACAAAGCTTTTTGTAATTCTAATGGAATATTCTGCAATCTCACATTGATTTGCGCATCTAAAGATAGAGCTGGCAAATACTTCTGTAAAACATCGGCAGATCTGGGAAATGATCCTATTCTTACCACAGTTGTAGTGTTTGCAATCGGAGGTATTATCAATATAAATATCATCTGTTTTAATTTGTAAACATCTTAGATTTAATTTCTAGTCGTTTTTTTTATTAATAATGATTTGAATAAAACTCAGAAGTTTTTTTTATATACCTGCATTATCATAAAGTCAAAACTTAATTTATTTATTCTCTTTATGTTTTTCTATAAAATTAGTTTATTTCGTAATTGTCTATAGGTTTTGGTTACTCCATGGCTTACATTTAGGTTTTGCACAAATCAAATTTTTTAAAAATAAATGGTAACTGTAAGATGAAGATGATTCATCTTACGTATTTTCGTGATATTTGTGTATTTTTATTTTATTATGTGTGCATTTTATAATGATTGGTTATGTTGAAACAATGTTGTAAAAGACGTGCTGCAAAGACAATTTGAATTATCAAGAGATTAGTAAGAATAACAGGAGATTCTGCGAAGTGAGATAATTTGTGAAACCTGCACCTTTTAGTAAATATCCGATAGAAGCAGTAATAACCAGGAATAGAATTCGGGAAATCTTGTCATATAAATAACTTCAAATTACAACGTTACGAATCGCTACTGAGCCAACTCGTTCAACGTTTACAGTAACGTTTACAATAATATGATGCCTGCAAAAAAGTGGCCAGTTTTATGTAGAGATATTAAACCTGTACAATTGTCATGCCTATAAAATAAGCATTTTACCTGCAAGCTTATTTCTGGAGTAAAAAGGGCTTTTAGCAGGGGCGTCATTTGGGGGGAAAGGCAACGGGGCGAAGATTTAAAAAAAATTGTTATAGAAAATAAATAAAGAGGGTTTTAGAAAATTTTCGACTACCTCCTCCTCCTCCCCGATCATCAGCACAGCTATTTATGGAGGCAAAAGTGTATAGAGTTTTAGAAAATGCACCTCCCACTTCCACTACCCGATAACCTTTTCCCCGCTCATCAGCTATTCTTTTTAGGCAAAAGTAGTGAAGCATTTAGAAGAAGAAATATTTGTTTAAAAGTTTGCCCCCCAACATGAACTTGCTAAAATGACGTTCTTAGCTTTTAATCTTCTAATATTTATTTAATATTTGACCTGTTTTTTAAGAAAGATTCCGATTTAATAATCTTTCATTATAATATAACATAATAAAGCTGTAATCAGGTCTATTTTTTTAGTTTGATTTTTATAGAATTGGAATGTCTGTCAAACCTCAAAAATGGATACTCGTTGATCGGAGAAAACGACTGTAAAATAAGACCAGACGTAATGAAATTAACGTGTAAGTTCAACATCTCCAGTAACTTCGATGAAAAATTACAACCTGAATGGTCGATAGTGGATTCACAGGGAAACGTAGCAGAAAACAAGTTTTCTGATATAAAATACTTTAAATCGGACAGCATGACGTCTCTCATGATAAACGATGAAATAGAAGCTTTTTCATATATGGATGGAATGGAATTAAAATTCCTCATAAAAAATCTGTCTACCATAAGTTCGTGTGATTTACCAAAACTTCACGTTCAATGTAAGTGAACTATTGAATTGATATTTAAGCATAATTTTTTTCCTGTTTTTAATCCCTCACCACCGGTCCTGCGTGCTTGCTTGCTTGCTTGCTTGAATGTTTGCAAACCGTGAAAGTTAAAATTAATTAACTTCCCGTCATCCAATCGAGCTGATTTTTAAAATATAGGCTTGCACCTTGTGACAATGCATTCTATTAAAGTTTGAAAATATTCTGAAAAACAAAAATATCCGACACTTCAACAATAAATAGACTGCTCTCTAACAGTCAGTTAAAACTCTATTGATTTGTTCTGTTCTAATGTTCAAATAAAAATAAAATATTTTTAATTTGGCAAACAATTGGATCTTATTTCTCAGTCACACCCACACACACACACACAAGCTTTTCGAGATAGGTTTGATTGATTCCATAATCACGGGTCGTGGGAATTATCTTATTTGCAAGGGCGCAGCCAAAAAAAATTTCGGAGGGGGCCCGGGGGAAAAACTGATTAGTAAGGAGTTTTACTGAGAAATTTACGACCTACAAAAGTCAAGTTTTTTTTATAATGGTTTGTAGTCCTTTACACTAAGTGCTTTAAGACTGAAATGCTGTATGTGGGAAACACCTGTCGTAGATCATATCTGATCTTTTTAACTATCTCTCCTCTTTTATCCAGGCTTGGGACTGGCTTGAAAAAGGAAGGCGGAGTTGACCAAAGTCAAAGCTTAACAACAGTTTAAGCAATAATTAGTAATAACAAATCATAAGTAGATTACAATATGAAATTCAGCCGACGTTTTTTCTGCGAACAAATGTCGATGACGGCTTCTTCATAAATGTTAAGGTCGCGATTGATGGCAAACCCATTCAACTTTGTCTGGCCCATTGTGGTGCGTAGATATGATTTGAGTCTGCGCCAAGTTGAGAAGGATCTCTCGGCTGTCGCGGATGAAAGGGGCAACGTGATGAGCAGTTTTAGCAAAGTATTTATCTGCGGGTTGATGGAATTTTGACAATGTTGCAAAAAATCAACTGCAGTATGTGGCCACTCTGATAATCGGACATTCGACCATTTGGCTTTCTAGCGGAAGTATTCACCACGAACAGCAGACATGTGACCAAGGTGGCAGGCGTAGTACTTGAGTGTCTGCTCTACGTCAATGAAGGATCCTTGATCAAGAAACCTTGAAAGCAGATGTTGAATCTGAATGCAGACTCGCTCATTTGGGGCAAAGCGGTCGGGTTGGGTCCAAAACGAGTGGGTCGAGTCGCTTCATAAAATAAAAAGCAAAATAGGTCGGGCCGGGTCAGATTTTCTGGCGGGTCGGGTCTTCAAAATTGGACCCATGGAAAACTCTGACCCTAACATTTTTGATTACTAATTAAACAATTAATTTGAAAAATAATTTTTAACTCAAATATGTCTCTAAATACACTGGCACGCGCGTCACTTCAACATCAACATAAGCAAGGTTTCGAAGGGGAGAGGGGCCCTGGCCCCTCGGGCCCTTCCCCTTGGCTGCGCCACTGCTAATGTGTGGGAAAAGTAAAGTTAAAGCTAGCTTATGAGAAATTGCGATGTTTCTGTTCATAAAAATTATTTAGATTTTAAAATATATTTTGCCAGATATTTAGTTGTCTAGGTTAGTTTAATAAAACAAAAGTTCGTAGAAACGGCACGATCATTAAAACGTTTAAATAATTAAACGTAAACGTTTTCAGTCACCATTTCGATTAAAAAAGATGGGGATGACGAAAACGTCAAAATTTAATTTTGTAATCTATATAAAAATGACTGTTTGTTTGTCTGATGGTCTGCCATGCATGATGCAAATACAAATTTGATACCATGATACCGATTTCAATAAAATTTTACGCTGATTTTCAAAATCATAAAATAAATAGTTTGTTATGTATATAAATAAAACGCCCAGTGAAACACATAAAAAATTATTTTCAATTTCTTTACTTTTTTGTTTCAAGCATTTGTGGTTAACCTATATATCGATTACCGTCAAAATTAAAAGATTTGATGCACTTTGTTACATAATAAATTAAAATGATAAATATCTATACATATGTCTGTCTGTGTGTATGTATGTCCTTTATGCATTGCTATACCATTCATCCGATCGTAATGAAATTTTTACACAACAATGAAAGTCAATAGAGGAAGGTTTTTGTGAATAAAAAATTGAGATCAGTCACAAAGTGAGCGGAGCGGGAGATCGAGCGAAAACGGGGGAGCGAACGGGAACTGGAAAATGAACGGGAACGGAAAGGCGACCGTGAGCGGAAGAGCGAGCGCGAAAGGGAGGAGAAGCGGGAGAGCGACCGGGAATGAGAGAGAGCAAAAGGGAACGTGAAAGCCACCAGGAACGTAAGAGCACGAAAGAACGGGAAAGCGACCGGGAGTGGGAGAGCAGGCGGGGATTGATACGGGAGCGAGAGAAAAACTATAGGAAAACCCCGGGCAACGCCGGGTACCCCGCTAGTAATTGAACTGAAATTAATAAAATGAATGTAGGTCTATTTACGGCGTAGTTAGACGGGCCACTAAAAATTCTAAATATCACTCCTCGCACCCAATCAATCAATCAATTAATTTCAATTTATATAGCACTTTTTTCGACAAGGCATTCAAAAGCCATGGGCCACAAATTAATTGAAAAGGAAGTTTTTCAGCCAATGGTGGAATGAACTAGAATAATAAGAGGTGATTCTATAGATATGGGTTTTTCTTTGTTTATTTCAGACGTAAAAAAACCACTTTACAATTACATTCAAATGCCATTGGACGACCTTCATGATGTAACCTGTCTGGTTGAGAAATCACATGATCTGGATTGCTCATTCACTTGGAAATTTCAATTAGAAAACAAATTCATAGAAATAAACAACCGAGACTTGAAGGCCGGAAATTTGAAGTCGGTTGGCATTTACCTTTGCATTGTTAATTGCAAGTTGAACAACGTGAACAGGTGTGTTTTCTCCGCAATGAAAGTGGAAGTTATTCAATCGAAGCTCTTCGGAAGTATTTGATGTTTAGTCATTTTTTTTTATAAATTAAAATGTATGTTTGCGATTGAACATAAGCCCTTCGGAAGTATTTGATGTTTAGTTATTTTTTCCATAAATTATAATTTATGTTCGCAATTGAACAGCGAAGCATTGATTAATTATTCATAATCTGTGTTTACTTTTCGTTGAATATCTTTTCATTCAGAATCTTTGGTGGTGACAAATATCATATGGCTGTCTCTAATGTCTCTTCTCTTTGTATCAGCGGTACTTGCTGTAATTATACGAAGTCGTTATAAAAGGTATTATTGGAACGAAATTATTAAAAACTATTTAAAAGTATTTTATTCAAACTAACAACAGTGGTGCAATAAAAAACAAGTAAAGGAAAAAACGAGTTTTTCAACACAAACTTTTATTTTAAATACGAAAGATATTCAAATTAATTTTTTTATTGAATCATGTTTTGTCATCCAATATAAAGCTATGGTGAAATTTCCAGCTGCCTAGCTAATCAAAGAGCTGGTTAAAATTTACTTGCAAGATTTGCGTACAGAGAAAGCCACACAAACACAAACAGAGATTGTAACCTAAATAAAAGTTTGTAAAATGTTTGTAAAAAACAAAACAAATTTCTATAACAAAAAATGTAAAATACACTTCTACTTCTAAATGCACTAAAAAAAGTAATAATTTATTTGTGTTATCGAATTATATTTTCTTGAATAGTTTTATGAAATATACAAGTGTGAGACGTTCATTTTTTACAAACTCCGTAATATAAACTAATAAAATAAACGTCCCAGATTTTTATATTTCGTCAAACTTTTTAAGAGACAGAATCTGATAACACACAAAAATTATTTGTCTCCTTTTCTGTTTCAGTTCTGCGACGTTTTTATTGCTCTGAGCAGGTGAACTGTGAATAGTTTGGCTTCCATTAATTTTTGTTAATGAGTCATTCAAATTTAACTTACAGATATGATAACAGTCTTGAATTTTTTTGAGTTCATCAAAATGGTCAATGACTGTTTGGGGGCGCCATTTACGTCTTTGTCCGCCGGGCGCCAACCCCCCCCCCCCCGCTCTCGCTACCCCTCTGAGCTGTCTTATGGAATGGAATGTTATTGAATGTCTTCGAATTGGCATGAAATTGAACTATGATATCGGCTATCAACTTATTCGGCTTCTCTCCATTTCTCGCTCTTTTTATTTCTTCTCATTCATTCCCTCCCTGCCTCCTTTTTACACTCTTTTTCTCTTTTCATTCTCTCTCTCTCTCTCTCTCTCTCTCTCTCGCTCTTTCTTTCAAGTTGCCTCCCTCCAAGGGTTTGCTGAAATGACGACCCTGCTGGCTTACCAACTTGAATAATAATTCTGTTCTCCATTTAATTTTGCAAAAAATCAGCAATGCTGAGGTTTGCAGAAGTGCTTCACAGAAGTGTTAGTAAAATCAGCCTTCAACTTCAAGTCCACAAAGTGTCATCCGTTGACAGTGTTCTCTGGAACAACAAAACTTGATGTTTTGTTGTTCTAAATTAATTTGTACTCACAATCCACATGCATTAATACCATCCCATTACAAAAAAAGTTATACTTAGATCAGTCTTTGCAGTTTAATTTTTTTCAGCTGCTGTTACTTTTGGTTACAAAATGTCAACATTTAAGCTTTACTGTGTCAGTATTAATTGAGTACTCTAGACAGAAGCTGGACGCATCTCCGCTAATGAAAAAAAGTATTGAAAAACTATTACTCTGTTAGGGCAAGGCTTTTAAAATCATTTTTTTATTTAGCAGAAAGATTCGGTATTTTCAGAAGAACAATTTGACAAAACTAGTACAAATAATCCAGTACCAGATCATATCCATGTCCGATCTTGCTAACACATTTTAAATAACAGTATCTTACTTATGTAGTACAATTACACTAAATTGTCACTACAAATAACGTAATTACATTTCAAGAAATCTATATATATAAAAGAACATGTCCTGACTGACTGACTGACTGACTGACTGACTGACTGATAATCAACGCCGAGCTCAAACGCCTCATCCTAGGAACGTGAAATTTGGAACTTATATTACTTTTATTGCGTAAACATCAGCTAAGAAAGGATTTTTGAAAATTTTGCTCCTGAGGGGAAAAAACTGGAAAACAAACTTTTTTCTAAAACAATGTATATCTCGAAAACCAAAAATGAGGAGATTTTGAAATTTAGTACATAGATTCTTTTTTAAAAATAAAAAGATACGTGTTTCACCATTTTTTGAAAATTCGGTTTACCGGACCTCAAATGTGGGTTGGAAAATTGGGTTATTTGGTTTTTAAAGTAGCTTCTACTCAAAAACTGTTAATGCTACAGGAGTAAAAATTAGTATTTAGTTTCTACTCTAAAAATAATGAAATACGTGTTTTAGCATTTTTTGAAAATTTAGTTTCCAGGACTTCAAATGTGGGGTGGAAAATAGGGCTAATTGTCTTTTATAGTAGCTGCTACTCAAAAACAGTAAATACCACAGATGTAAAAATTATTATTTAGTTTCTTTTCTAAAAATAAAGATATACGTGTTTCACCATTTTTTACAAATTTGGTTTCCCGGACCTCAAATGTGGGTTGGAAAATTGGGTTATTTGGTTTTTAAAGTAGCTTCTACTCAAAAACTGTTAATGCTACAAAAGTAAAAATTAGTATTTAGTTTCTACTCTAAAAATAATGATATACGGGTTTCACAATTTTTTGAAAATTTGGTTTTCAGGACTTTAAATATGGGGTGGAAAATATGGTTATTTGGTTTTTAATGTAACTGCTACTCAACAACTGTAATTGCCACAGATGTAAAAATCAATACTTAGTATCTACTCAAAAAAAAAATATACGTGTTTTACCATTTTTTTAAAATTTGGTTTCCAGGACCTCAAATGTGGGGTGGAAAATAAGGTTATTTGGTTTTTAATGTAACTGCTATTCGAAAACTGTAGATGCTACAGGAGTAAAAATTAGTATTTGGTTTCTACTCCAGAAATAATGATATACGTGTTTTACCATTTTTTGAAAATTTGGTTTCCAGGACTTCAAATATGGGGTGGAAAATAGGGTTACTTGGTTTTTAAAGTAACTGCTACTCAAAAACTGTAAATGCTACAAAAGTAAAATTAGTATTTAGTTTCTACTCTAAAAATAATGATATACGTGTTTCACCATTTTTTGAAAATGTGGTTTCCAGGACCTCAAATGTGAAGTGGAAAAAAGGTTATTTGATTTTAAAATGACTGCTACTCAAAAACTGTAAGTGCTACAGATGTGAAAATTAGTATTTTGAGGTTTTGTGCGGGTTAGAAGTTGATGAGTTCAGTTTATCACCGGACGGACGGGCCAAGCCGTTATTTTAGGGTCTTCATACGGCCCTGCCCAAACCTTAAATCATGGTGGGACGGGCCGACGTTTTTCATCAAGTATATAGAACTTCTAGGCCTTTAAAAACGGGCCGGGCCCATATTAGACGGGCCGTGCTGGGCCAGGAGTTTCGGTTTTTGAAACGGGCTGGGCCAAGTTGTCGACGGACCAAACCGAGACCTAAAAAATTGATCCGTGCAGTACTCTACTATGTATGCACGGTTCAAATTCTCTAATTTCATGCGAGCGAAGCCGCTACGGGCACTGCTAGTTTATTACATAAAATGATAAAGAACATCTTAACCAATCGTTAAACACTCTTAACTGCATTCCATGCATTAGTTCAAATAAATTTTGCTCAATCTATATATATAAAAGAACATGTCCTGACTGACTGACTGACTGACTGACTGACTGACTGACTGACTGACAGATGACTGACTGATAATCAACGCCGAGCTCAAACGCCTCATCCTAGGAACGTGAAATTTGGAACTTATATTACTTTTATAGCGTAAACATCCGCTAAGAAAGGATTTTTGAAAATTTTGCTCCTGAGGGGAAAAAACTGGAAAACAAACTTTTTTCTAAAACAATGTATATCTCGAAAACCAAAAATGAGGAGATTTTGAAATTTGGTACATAGATTCTTTTTAAAAAATAAAAAGATACGTGTTTCACCATTTTTTGAAAATTCGGTTTCCCGGACCTCAAATGTGGGTTGGAAAATTGGGTTATTTGGTTTTTAAAGTAGCTTCTACTCAAAAACTGTTAATGCTACAGGAGTAAAAATTAGTATTTAGTTTCTACTCCAAAAATAATGAAATACGTGTTTTAGCGTTTTTTGAAAATGTGGTTTCCAGGACTTCAAATGTGGGGTGGAAAATAAGGCTAATTGTCTTTTATAGTAACTGCTACTCAAAAACAGTAAATACCACAGATGAAAAAATTATTATTTAGTTTCTTTTCTAAAAATAAAGATATACGTGTTTCACCATTTTTTACAAATTTGGTTTCCCGGACCTCAAATGTGGGTTGGAAAATTGGGTTATTTGGTTTTTAAAGTAGCTTCTACTCAAAAACTGTTAATGCCACAAAAGTACAAATTAGTATTTAGTTTCTACTCTAAAAATAATGATATACGGGTTTCACAATTTTTTGAAAATTTGGTTTCCAGGACTTCAAATGTGGGGTGGAAAATAGGGTTATTTGGTTTTTAAAGTAACTGCTACTCAACAACTGTAATTGCCACAGATGTAAAAATTAATACATAGTACCTACTCAAAAAAAAGATATACGTGTTTCATCATTTTTTGGGTTATTTGGTTTTTAAAGTAGCTGCTATTCAAAAACTGTTAATGCTACAGAAGTAAAAATTAGTATTTAGTTTCTACTCCAAAAATAATGAAATACGTGTTTGAGCATTTTTTGAAAATTTGGTTTCCAGGACCTCAAATGTGGGGTGGAAATAAGGGTTATTTGATTTCAAAATAACTGCTACTCAAAAACTGTAAGTGCTACAAATGTAAAAATTAGTATTTTGAAGTTTTTTGCCGGTTAAAAGTAGCTAAGTCCAGTTTATCGTCGGCCGGGCCAAGCCGATATTTTAGAGTCTTCACACAGGCCAGGCGAAACTTTAAATCAAAGTGGGACGGGCCGAGGTTTTTCACCAAGTATATAGATATTTTAGTGATTTTAGGGTCTTCAGTTTGGCCGGGCCAAACCTGAGGTCAAGGTGGGACGGGCCGAAGTTTTTCATCAAATATATAGAACTTCTAGGCCTGTAAAAATGGGCCGGGCCTAATTCAGACGGGCTGTGCCGGGCCAGGAGTTTGAGTTTTTAAAACGGGCTGGGCTAATTTGTCGACGGGCCGAGCCGAGACTTAAAAAAATGATCTCTACTATGGATGCACGGTTCAAACTCTCTAATTTCATGCAAGCGAAGCCGCTACGGGCACTGCTAGTTCTTAATAAAAAGCAAATGTAAGTGAGAAAAAGCTTAAACGAAACCATGTACACCAACAAATAAACACGGTTCATCACATCTATCGAATTTCCAGTTTAACACAAAACAAATAATTATTATTTTTCATCTTCTTCTTCTTCTTCCTCCTCTTCTTCACTTTCTTCTTGCTTTTTCTCATCATCACTAAAATCTAAGCCATTCGCCGAGTTTTCGTGCAACACGACATACTCTCTCGTGCTGAACCCGAATTTTAGCACGTCCTGCTCGTGCAACTCTACGTATCTTTGCGGCTTAATCTTCTCGTTGTTAATGAAAGTGCCATTCGACGAGCCTAAATCAATGATGTACGGCCACACCCTTCGCCCCTTCCTGCCATTGGGGAGTTGGTAAGGTACTGACCGGTATTGAAGGACAGCATGCTGCTGGCTGATACTCGGATGATCAAAAGGTATATCAGCAATCTTTCTGTTCCTTCCAATAAGGTAGGCGCTCTGACGATGGAGATGTAAGATCGACAGCGCTTCGTCGCCTTTGTACGGATGGAACCGCCATCTCCTTTTTGGTATTCTCGCCTCTTTCGGTTCGTTGTATTTTATCACAACGCCACGAAACGTGTTGGTATGTTCCGTGAGTTTGCCAGACTTTTCAAAGTTGCGTTTTTCTTTTTCAACAGGTTTCTTGTCTTGTTTTCCCTTCTCTTCGTCATCCGGCTTGCCCCAACCATACTTCGGGTGATCATTGTTGCGTCTGAAGTGATTCGACTGTCTTTCTTCTCTTTCCGAATCTGAGTCACGTCTACGTTTCTTTCCGACGGGTCCATCAGGATCCGCCTTCACTCTTCTATTTCTGTTTTCTCTCTCATCATCTGAACCAGAATGTTCTCTCCATCTACTGGTCTCTCCATGTAGTCTGTCATCATTGCCATTACCACAATGTTGTCTTCTTGTTCTTTCTTCATTTTCTCCTCTGCTAACTGATCTCTTTCCTTTGCTGGAATAGCTTCTTTTAGAATGTCTGCTCTCTTGATCTGAGTATCGCGATTCAACAGTTCTGTCTCTGAGTCTATCTCTATCTGTGTTTCCATTAAAATGTCTGTTTTTTTCTGACTTTGGCCTTTTTTCTGAATATTCATCTACATCATTTTCAGTTTTTATCCTGTGACTATGAGCAGCTCTACCGCCTTCATCATCCGAGTCAGCGAAGCTTCGTCGATTTTTTCTTCTACTTTTGTCACTCCATGACTCAGAGATAACATCTTTTTGTCCACGCTGATTTGAATAACGTGATCGTTCTTCTGTATCGCATCGCTCTTTTTTAACAGAAATACGTTCTACACGAGTATGACGCCTTTTTTCAGCATCTTCATCGGTCGAAATGTGTGTTCTTTCGTCAACATCCGTTCGGAGTTTTCGTTTGCTGCTCTCTTGATGGGAAATATTTTTAGCTTCTTTCTCCCGATGGTAATATGGTTTCTTACTTCTCGTATCTATATCTTCACCACTACTTTGACGCCTTTTAGACATTATTAATACGCTGTGACTTGATTTTCAAAATATTAGTCAACTTTCATAAGGCTGCTTCTGCTAATCAGAAATTTTATTACGGTTATTACGATCTGAACTTGATTGTTAAAAACATCGAGAATATCAACAATAACAAATAAGAATTAGCGTTTATTTACATAGATATTAAAACAGCATATATATATATATATATATTTTTTCTTTTAGGCATGCTCTGTTAAAAATGATAGACCACTTTGCGTTGATACGTTTTTTCACCAAGCTTTCAAAATCTCTTGAATTCATGATAACTCCGCTTTTTAAATAGATTTATTAAAAACGAGGGCTGACCGATCGGTTTCGCAGAAAAGCATCTTCGGAGCCCTTTAAATTAAGAAGTTAAAATGTATTTACTATAATGCGAAAATAGAATGAAACTATAAAACGACAAGAATAAACGTTAATGAAAACTGAAATAGAAAAACAACGTATGGAAAGTGGAAAGCAAGATATAAAAGGTAGGTAACTAACGTACAAGATTAGTAAAAACCGAAGCGGAAAATAATTGTAAACAAAACGAAAACATGGCGATAGTGGCCGCAGCGCAGGTATTTACGCAACTATGCGCTAGGTAATTGTTGTCAGGTGCGCGCAATCAGGCTAGGTACGTCTACCGCGTCGTATTGTTATATTAACGTTGTTGACAAGTCGAGCAAATAGCTGGAAAGAAGACACGGACTCCACCGGAAGACGGTCGTCGGACAAGTCACCAACGCCGCGGCTACGCACACTTTCCGGACTGGAGTTATCACGTGATGGGATCCATGGACGGGACACAGGCCCTGGCCATCATTGCCGACGACGTCGGCGATCGGAAGGTGAGCAGGAGTAAGAGGACCGACTCCTTGGTTGCCACGAGAAATAAAGTTGTCCTCGCCGCTCGCCGATGAAACCTTGAAACCTACATCGGCCACACTCGGACAACACTCTCTCGCCGTCTGACGATGCACACACAGGGTGGGAGTCTACACGCGCATTTTATCAAATTCCACGGCTCTAAACCAAACCAAAAAATGCTTCGCGATAACACCGAGGTTGTCTCTTACGACCCTGATCCTAATCGTCTCAAAATTAAAGAGGCGTTGATGATCTCTCAGCAACGACCTAACATAAATATCCACGACGACAAGTTCGGACGTACCTTGCTGCTACATTGTGGTGCAGACGGCGGCTGTGCTAACGTCTATCCCGTCACTCATAACTCCGCAAGTGAAACGACTTCGCGTGCGGATGAGCCACGCCATACTTCGAATGTGTGCGCTCACTCTCATGTTTCAAAAGTCGGTGGTGAGGTGGTTTCTACTTCCTGTGGCGACAGACCAGTCGACCCTCTAATCACCACTTGCCTTCCGTCTGCCGACGTTCTTGGCAACATCGACCAAGATCTGGCCGTATGCAGCGAAGACAATTCCGCTTCTTGTAGTGACCAAGAAGTTGACACTCCAATTACCGTTAGCCATCAAACTACAGATGTTCTTAATGAAGTTAAAGAAGTTCAGATGGCCACCGGCGAAAACAATTCCGTTTCTTTTGGCGACCCAGAAGAAGACACTCTAATCGCCATTTGTTCTCTGACTCCGACAACCGATGTTCTTAACAATGTTCATCTGGTTTCATCGGCGAGCGGCGAGGACAACTTTATTTCTCGTGGCAACCAAGGAGTCGGCCCTCTTACTCCTGCTCACCTTCCGATCGCCGACGTCGTCGGCAATGATGGCCAGGGCCTGTGTCCCGTCCATGGATCCCCATCACGTGATAACTCGTCCGGAAAGTGTGCGTAGCCGCGGCGTTGGTGACTTGTCCGATGACCGTCTTCCGGTGGAGTCCGTGTCTTCTTTCCAGCTATTTGCTCGACTTGTCAACAACGTTAATATAACAATACGACGCGGTAGACGTACCTAGCCTGATTGCGCGCACCTGACAACAATTACCTAGCGCATAGTTGCGTAAATACCTGCGCTGCGGCCACTATCGCCATGTTTTCGTTTTGTTTACAATTATTTTCCGCTTCGGTTTTTACTAATCTTGTACGTTAGTTACCTACCTTTTATATCTTGCTTTCCACTTTCCATACGTTGTTTTTCTATTTCAGTTTTCATTAACGTTTATTCTTGTCGTTTTATAGTTTCATTCTATTTTCGCATTATAGTAAATACATTTTAACTTCTTAATTTAAAGGGCTCCGAAGATGCTTTTCTGCGAAACCGATCGGTCAGCCCTCGTTTTTAATAAATCTATTTAAAAAGCGGAGTTATCATGAATTCAAGAGATTTTGAAAGCTTGGTGAAAAAACGTATCAACGCAAAGTGGTCTATCATTTTTAACAGAGCATGCCTAAAAGAAAACATTACGCCGAAATACGTTCAAATATATATATATATATATATATATATATATATATATATATATATATATATATATATATATATATATATATATATATATATATATATATATATATATATATATATATATATATATATATATCTCTAGTATATATATATATATATCTCTAGTATATATATATATATATCTCTAGTATATATATATATATATATATACTAGAGATAGCCCGTCAAAAATGACGGAAGTTTTAAAATACGGCGCCCGTTATTATAAAAATAGTCAACAAAAACAAAATATATATATATATATATATATATATATATATATATATATATATATATATATATATATATATATATATATATATATATATATATATATATATATATATATATATACTAGAGATAGCCCGTCAAAAATGACGGAAGTTTTAAAATACGGCGCCCGTTATTATAAAAATAGTCAACAAAAACAAAATGACATTGGATAACCATAAAAAAAATTTATATATATAAGCAAATCAAAAATTTTTGCGCCCATGGAAGCGAAAGAAACTGCGCTGTTGTATGATCGAATATGTTGTCGAAAATTTTGTCTATCTGCATTGGCCGTGTCTGACATGAGGCTTTTAAGAAAATCGGGATATTCAAGTGTATTACCGTGAATGTCAATTGGTTTTGGCAATATATATATATGTATGTATATATATGTATATATATATGTGTATATATATACATATATATATATAGATATATATATACATATATATATAGATATATATATATACATATATATATATATATATATACATATATATATATATATATATATATATATATATATATACATATATATATATATATATATATATATATATATATATATATATATATATATATCGATGATAAAAAATATTGTATTTAATAACTACTATACGACTAATTACGTCAGCGTGACAGAATGAGTAAGTGAGTGAGTGGCGAAGGCTACTATATTATTAATAAATGAATGTTTGTATGTATATATGTATATCCTTTATGCATTGCTACACCATTCATCCGATCGTAATGAAATTTTTGCACAACCTTGAGAGTCAAGGGGAATCAAATATAAAGAAAAAAAATTTGAAATCCGTCACAAAATGAGCGGAGTGGAGCGGGTGAGCGAGCGGGAACTATTTTTTTTTTTATTTATTTATTGAGCACCAACATAAGTATTAAACGTAAACAAAAAAAAATAACCAAAACGACAAGAAAAATATAGAACCAAAATTTCAAAAAAAGAAAAAAAAATCGATTGGTTGAGAAAGAAATAAGGTGCCCAAAAGGTTCGTCCGAAGGGAATTCCTTCCCGCTTAATGGACAACCTTTACAAAAAGAACCAAATGAGCTGGTTGAGTTAAGACATTTCAAATAGTAGTTCAATAAACTTATCAAGGAAGAGACTAAAATTGGTATGCTAAGGTAATAGGTATTGAGTAGTTATGAGTGAGACAATAATAAGTAAGATTTCAGAGCTTGCTTAAATAGTGAAATACGTTTCAAGGAGGAGACAGATATTGGAATGATTGAATAAATACGAGGGCCAGAGCATTTAATAGAGAATGTTTTAAGAGTTGTCCGAGCAAAATCCGTTCGAAAACAGCGACCGGGGCGCAGATCATAGGAATGAACATCAGATAATTTTACAAACATGTTATCGAATGATGAGGGTAATATAAAATTATCATATTTATACATGAAAATGCCAGTTTGGAAGAAATTAATCTGATAAATATTAAGAATGTTGTTGTTAGCCATTTGAATTTTACAAGACGATGTGGGAGGCATGTGAAAAATAATTCGAATAATTCGCTTTTGCAAAATATGAAGAGGCTTTAAACGAGTTGAATAATTTGAGGCCCAGACAATATTGCAGTATGATAAGTACGGAAATATAAGTGCATAGTATAACATCATAGAAATATTGGCATCGACAAACTGATGTATACGAGATAGCACTCCACAATTTTTTGCAACCTTAGATGTAACATGTTCAATGTGAGTTTTTAATGTAAGGTGTTCATCAAGCAACACGCCCAAGAACTTGCAATAAGGAACCCGCAAAATTGGTATATCATCAATCTTCAGCTGACAATTACAGAAAGTATTTTTGTTTATATGGTGAAATAAAATGTAATTCGTTTTGCTAACATTTAAGGAAAGTCTACTAGCAGAGAACCATTTAGAAACAGAAAGTAATTCACTGTTGGTATCGTAATATAAATTTTCTAAGTTATCGCCAGTCGCAAAGAGGTTAGTATCGTCCGCAAACAAAACAAATTCAAGGCGATCTGAAACTGAGCATAGGTCGTTAATATAGATGAGGAATAGAAGCGGTCCCAGCACCGACCCTTGAGGCACCCCACAAGTTAACTGCTTCATCGAAGAGATAGAGTTGCTGTACTGGACGCATTGTGATCTACAGCTAAGATAGTCACTGAACCATGATAGTGGAGTTCCCCGGATTCCATAGTACCTCAATTTTTTCACCAGAATGCCGTGATCAACCGTATCGAAGGCTTTAGCTAGGTCCAGGAAGATGCCAACTACATATTTCCCACGGTCCATGGCCTCGGCAATCTTTGAATGTAACATGACCAGTGGCATATAAGTTGAGTGATTTTTTCTAAATCCAAACTGATTTGGTGTAATAATGGAAAATTTATCAAGATAATTATAAAGTCTGGAGTGCATCACTCTTTAAAAAAACTTTGAGAAATAGCACAAGACAGATATTGGCCGGTAATTAGAAAAGTTTTCTTTTTTCCCAGATTTGTAAATTGGAATGACTTTGGCTGTTTTTAGTTGAGCGGGGAATACTCCTGAAGTTATTGAGCAATTTATTATGGCAGACAGAGGACTAGCGATCGCCGTAATTGAATTTCGTGCGATGCATGGGTCGACTCCATCGGATCCGCAGCTGTGAGAGATCTTTAAGTCTGAAGCTATTTTGATAATCTCATCGGGCGTAGTGGGTGCAAAAAAAAAGAGTGAGTCACAGGATTGCCAAGATATTTTTCAAACGTTGTATCCGGTGGGGATATCTTTCTTGCGAGGTTGGAGCCAATATTAGAAAAGTAATTATTAAATGACTCAGCAATAACAGAGGAAGATGTCAATAGACTACCGTCATCCGTACAGAAAGTCTTGCATTGTTCCATGTTGGTCTTTTTATTTAAAATTTTCCCAATTAACTTCCATGTTCCTTTCATGTTGTTGTTGTTTAATTTAAACTTTTCGGAGTAGAATTGTTTGATGGTTTTTACCTTAGTTGATTTGAAGAGGTTTCTAAATGTAGTAAATTTCTGTTTGTTAGACGGAGATGGATTCCTGGTGTATGCTCGGTAAAGCGCATTTTTTTTCTTGCAGCTTTTCATAAGTTCAGGTGTCATCCATTCTTTATCAAACTTGTTAGGTCCGTTAGATTTGCCGCTGCAGCTCACCAGAGGAAAGGAATTATTATATATTTCAAGGTATCTATTGATAAACATTGAATAGGCGGATGACGCGTCGCCACACTCGGCCACCTCTATTACACTAGACCAATCGGCTCCATGCAGCGTTTGCTCAAAAATTTCTTTATTAACGAAACTCCTTCTTAAGGAAAAGACATGATTTTTTCCGACGCAATCAGGTGTCGATAATGTGGCAGAGAGAAAAATAGGGAAGTGGTCCGAGACATCATCGAGTACAATCCTCGCGAGAGTCTTCTGTAGTGGATAATTAGTAAATATATTATCAATTGCGGTGGCGGTTGAAGGGCATTTTCTAGTTGGCGTTGTTAAGGCTGGAAGAAGGCAGTGGGAAGCTAGTAAATTAAAAAACTCAGCTGTAAGTGAGTTCCATTCTTTGTCAAGAAAATCAATGTTGAAGTCGCCCAGTAGAAATATCTTCATATTTTTTCTGTCAACGTAATCCAAGATGTTACTCAGCTCTGCATTAAAAACACGTATATTGGTATCCGGTGGGCGATAGATTACTCCAACAGTAAAACTTCCAATTCCTCGACACTCCGCAGATACCAAGAGAATTTCAAATGAAGTAATATCAACACTCCAGGAACTAACATCAAGAACAGAATATTTTAAGTCAGAGTCAATAAAAAAACCAACTCCGCCACCTTTTTTCATAACTCTATGTCTAGATACGAAAACTATATATATATATATATATATATATATATATATATATATATATATATATATATATATATATATATATATATATATATATATATATATATATATATATATATATATATATATATATATATATATATATATATATATATATATATATATATATATATATATATAAATGTTTGTATGTATATTTGACAAAGGTAAAAAGTACCTGTTGTTAAATGTTCCTTCATCTTCTATTTTTAGTTTGTTTAATCTCTAAATATTTAGACAATTATTCTGTTTTAATTGTTCATGACAATTGTTATTTAATTTGTAAAAAAACGTAATTGTAACTTTGACAATGTTTAACGTGGCGTTAATCCTTAGACTTCTAAGCCTAAGCCATGAAGAAAAAGTTCTTTGCAGAGGCAGCCATTTATAGGCGCCTACCCCTTCAGCAAATGCGAGTGAAGTTTTTGCTTAAGGGAGTTACGCATGTTATGTATCTTAAGTTTAATGATATTTTTTAAAAACATTTTTATGAATCATTCAATAGATATGATTATGATTAGATATATTACTCACCTATTTGTGTGTTTATACAAATATATTTTTTTCATAACGAGCCTGATCATAACCTTAATATAGTGTAATGTGTCGTTTGACAACACTATTCCAGAAAATTAATAAACTTGATTTTTATTAAATAGCATTTTGGAAAAAGTATCTACGACAACGCCTCTCTCCCGGCTATTAACTATTTTCTATTCTACGAGCAAAATATAAGATTACGAAGATAAATTTTTGGAGTCTGTGTGTTTAAAAAAAATTCCCATTTATGATGAATATTTGACGTTTTGATGAAATGACGCCCTTTTTCCCCCCACTGCGATCATCTTTCGCAAGCTGCATACTTTGCTGCATGCCTAATTATAGCCGATACAGGTAAGATCAATGTCACTGCAGAAGAATTTTCATCAGCGTCTGTAAAATAGTATGGCTTTAATCAGTTGTTTCTCTTTTACAGCGTCAAGGCTTTATTTTGTATGTCAAATAGTATTCAATAATTTTGTTTGTTCGAAAGGTTAGTCAATCACTAAAGATTTATATCTTTTATTGATTTTGTCTGAAGCAGGACGTATATACGCCGGCGTCTCGGCGTCGGCCAATTTTCCGTGACGCTTTCGGCGCAGGAGACTTAGGCATCGGCCGTTTCGGCGCAATTAAACGCCTGCCCGAGACGTTTTGGTGCCGTCCTGATTTTGAGAACACAAATTTTATAAGAAATACAATAACCGTTAAATAGTTTACAAACCTATATTATATTTACATATTATTTTACTATATTTACTTTATTATTTACAATATAATATAGTACAGTCCTAAAATATATTATTTTACTAGCAGGGTGCCCGGCGTTACACGGGCTTTTTAGAGGTTTTTCTATCGTTTTTCTCTCACACTCCCGTTTCCTTTCCCGCTTATTAAAATAAAATTCAACTGTTAAGATCATTCTAAAATTGACCTCATTAAACTAGTATCTCATCAGTTTCAGCTATTACTTTATACAGTCCTTCACAAATCTCATCAATAAACTATATCTACCTTCAGATCACTAGCGTGAAGTAAAGTAGTCTAATTTTAGAACGAATGATCTTTTACGACCTATGTTAATGTCATAATGAATAAATGTTTGTTTTTTTCTATTGGCAGACCCTGAAACAAAGTCTCTTGTAGTCAACACGGGTTCATCGGTAGAACTCCCCTGTAAGCACGATATAAAAAACATTCCGTATGTTAGATGGAGTTATACGCCAGTTGGGGATGATAAAGAATCTATTGTTTATGATCTTTTTCAAAATGACATCCACGAGAGATACAAAGCTTCTTGTAATTCTAATGGAATATTCTGCAATCTCACATTGATTCGTGCATCTAAAGATAGAGCTGGCAAATACTTGTGTAAAACATCGGCAGATCTGGGAAATGATCCTATTCTTACAACAGTTGTAGAACTTGCAATCGGAGGTATTATCAATATAAATATCATCTGTTTTAATTTGTAAACATCTTAGATTTAATTTCTAGTCATTTTTTTGTATTAATAATGATTTGAATAAAACTCAGAAGTTTTTTTATATACCTGCATTATCATAAAGTCAAAACTCTATTTATTTATTCTCTTTATGTTTTTCTATAAAATTAGTTTATATCGTAATTGTCTATAGGTTTTGGTTACTCCATGGCTTACATTTAGCACAAATCAAATTTTTTAAAAATAACTGGTAACGTTTACAATAATATGATGCCTGCAAAAAAGTGGCAAGTTTTATGTAGAGATTTTAAACCTGCACAATTTTCATGCCTATAAAATAAGCATTTCACCTACAGGCTTATTTCTTGGGTAAAAAGGGCTTTTAGCAGGGACGTCATTTGGGGGTAAAGGCAACGGGGCGAAGATTTACAAAAATTGTTATAGAAAATAAATAAGGAGGGTTTTAGAAAATTTTGGAAAGATGTATCTCCGACTACCTCCTCCTCCTCCCCCGATCATCAGCAGCTATTTATGGAGGCAAAAGTGTATAGAGTTTTAGAAAATGCACCTCCCACTTCCACTACCCGATTACCTTTTCCTCGCTCATCAGCTATTCTTTTTAGGCAAAAGTAGTGAAGCATTTAGAAGAAGAAATATTTGTTTAAAAGTTTGCCCCCCAAGTACTTGCTAAAATGACGCTCTTAGCTTTTAATCTTCTAATATTTATTTAATATTTGACCTGTTTTTTAAGAAAGATTCCGATTTAATAATCTTTCATTATAATATAACATGATAAATCTGTAATCAGGTCTATTTTTTTAGCTTGATTTTTATAGAATTGGAATGTCTGTCAAATCTCAAAAATGAATACTCGTTGATCGGAGAAAACGACTGCAAAATGAGACCAGACGTACTGAAATTAACGTGTAAGTTCAACATCTCCGGTAACTTCGATGAAAAATTACAACCTGAATGGTCTATAGTGGAATCACAGGGAAACGCGGCAGAAAACAAGTTTTCTGATATGAAATACTTTAAATCGGAAAGCATGACGTCTCTCATGATAAACGATGAAATAGAAGCTTTTTCATATATGGATGGAATGGAATTAAAATGCTTCATTAAAAATCTGTCTACCATAAGTTCGTGTGATTTACCAAAACTTCACGTTCAATGTAAGTAAACTATTGAATTGATATTTAAGCATAATTTTTTCCTGTTTTTTTAAATCCCTCACCACCGGTACCTGCTTGCTTTATTGCTTACCTGCTTGTTTGCTTGCTTGCTTGAATGTTTGCAAACCGTGAAAGTTAAAATTAATTAACTTCCCGTCATCCAATCGAGCTGATTTTTAAAATATAGGCTTGCACCTTGTGACAATGCATTCTATTAAAGTTTGAAAATATTCTGAAAAACAAAAATATCCGACACTTCAACAATAAATAGACTGCTCTCTAACATTCAATTAAAACTCTATTGATTTGTTCTAAGTTCTAATGTTCAAATAAAAATAAAATATTTTTAATTTGGCAAACAATTGGATCTTATTTCTCAGTTATACCCACACACACACACACAAAAGCTTGACGAGATAGGTTTGATGGATTCCATAATCACGAGTCGTGGGAATTATCTTTTTTGCAGGGGCGCAGCAAAAAAATTTTTTCGGAGGGGGTCCGGGAAGGGGGGAACTGATTAGCAAGGAATTTGACTGATAAATTTATTACCCAAAAAAGTCAAGTTTTTTTTTTAATAGTTTGTAGTCCTTTACACTAAGTGCTTTAAGACTGAAATGCTGTATGTGGGAAACACCTGTCGTAGATCATATCTGATCTTTTTAACTATCTCTCCTCTTTTATCCAGGCTTGGGACTGGCTTGAAAAAGGAAGGCGGAGTTGACCAAAGTCAAAGCTTAACAACAGTTTAAGCAATAATTAGTAATAACAAATCATAAGTAGATTACAATATGAAATTCAGCCGACGTTTTTTCTGCGAACAAATGTCGATGACGGCTTCTTCATAAATGTTAAGGTCGCGATTGATGGTAATCTGGGCAAACCAATTCAACTTTGTCTGGCCCATTGTGGTGCGTAGATATGATTTGAGTCTGCGCCAAGTTGAGAAGGATCTCTCGGCTGTCGCGGATGAAAGGGGCAACGTGATGAGCAGTTTTAGCAAAGTATTTATCTGCGGGTTGATGGAATTTTGACAATGTTGCAGAAAATCAACTGCAGTATGTGGCCACTCTGATAATCGGACATTCGACCATTTGGCTTTCTAGCGGAAGTATTCACCACGAACAGCAGACATGTGACCAAGGTGGCAGGCGTAGTACTTGAGTGTCTGCTCTACGTCAATGAAGGATCCTTGATCAAGAAACCTTGAAAGCAGATGTTGAATCTGAATGCAGACTCGCTCATTTGGGGCAAAGCGGTCGGGTTGGGTCCAAAACGAGTGGGTCGAGTCGCTTCATAAAATAAAAAGCAAAATAGGTCGGACCGGGTCAGATTTTCTGGCGGGTCGGGTCTTCAAAATTGGACCCATGGAAAACTCTGACCCTAACATTTTTGATTACTAATTAAACAATTAATTTGAAAAATAATTTTTAACTCAAATATGTCTCTAAATACACTGGCACGCGCGTCACTTCAACATCAACATAAGCAAGGTTTCGAAGGGGAGAGGGGCCCTGGCCCCTCGGGCCCTTCCCCTTGGCTGCGCCACTGCTAATGTGTGGGGAAAGTAAAGTTAAAGCTAGCTTATGAGAAATTGCGATGTTTCTGTTCATAAAAATTATTTAGATTTTAAAATATCTTTTGCCAGATATTTAGTTGTCTAGGTTAGTTTAATAAAACAAAAGTTCGTAGAAACGGCACGATCATTAAAACGTTTAAATAATTAAACGTAAACGTTTTCAGTCACCATTTCGATTAAAAAAGATGGGGATGACGAAAACGTCAAAATTTAATTTTGTAATCTATATAAAAATGACTGTTTGTTTGTCTGATGGTCTGCCATGCATGATGCAAATACAAATTTGATACCATGATACCGATTTCAATAAAATTTTACGCTGATTTTCAAAATCATAAAATAAATAGTTTGTTATGTATATAAATAAAACGCCCAGTGGAACACATAAAAAATTATTTTCAATTTCTTTACTTTTTTGTTTCAAGCATTTGTGGTTAACCTATATATCGATTACCGTCAAAATTAAAAGATTTGATGCACTTTGTTACATAATAAATTAAAATGATAAATATCTATACATATGTCTGTCTGTGTGTATGTATGTCCTTTATGCATTGCTATACCATTCATCCGATCGTAATGAAATTTTTACACAACAATGAAAGTCAATAGAGGAAGGTTTTTGTGAATAAAAAATTGAGATCAGTCACAAAGTGAGCGGAGCGGGAGATCGAGCGAAAACGGGGGAGCGAACGGGTACTGGAAAATGAACGGGAACGGAAAGGCGACCGTGAGCGGAAGAGCGAGCGCGAAAGGGAGGAGAAGCGGGAGAGCGACCGGGAATGAGAGAGCAAAAGGGAACGTGAAAGCTACCAGGAACGTAAGAGCACGAAAGAACGGGAAAGCGACCGGGAGTGGGAGAGCAGGCGGGGATTGATACGGGAGCGAGAGAAAAACTATAGAAAAACCCCGGGAAACTCCGGGTACCCCGCTATTAATTGAACTGAAATTAATAAAATGAATATAGTTCTATTTACGGCGCCGTTAGACGGGTCACTAAAAAAACTCTAAATATCACTCCACGCACCCAATCAATCAATCAATTAATTTCAATTTATATAGCACTTTTTTCGACAAGGCATTCAAAAGCCATGGGCCACAAATTAATTGAAAAGGAAGTTTTTCAGCCAATGGTGGAATGAACTAGAATAATAAGAGGTGATTCTATAGATATGGTTTTTTCTTTGTTTGTTTCAGACGTAAAAAAGCCACTTTACGATTACATTCAAATGCCATTGGACGACCTTCATGATGTAACCTGTCTGGTTGAGAAATCACATGATCTGGACTGCTCATTCACTTGGAAATTTCAATTACAAAACAAATTCATAGAAATAAACAACCGAGACTTGAAGGCCGGAAATTTGAAGTCGGTTGGCATCTACCTTTGCATTGCTAATTGCAAGTTGAACAACGTAAACAGGTGTGTTTTCTCGGCAATGAAAGTGGAAGTGATTCAATCGAAGCTCTTCGGAAGTATTTTATGTTTAGTCATTTTTTTTATAAATTAAAATGTATGTTTGCGATTGAACATAAGCCCTTCGGAAGTATTTGATGTTTAGTTATTTTTTCCATAAATTATAATTTATGTTCGCAATTGAACAGCGAAGCATTGATTAATTATTCATAATCTGTGTTTACTTTTCGTTGAATATCTTTTCATTCAGAATCTTTGGTGGTGACAAATATCATATGGCTGTCTCTAATGTCTCTTCTCTTTGTATCAGCGGTACTTGCTGTAATTATACGAAGTCGTTATAAAAGGTATTATTGGAACGAAATTATTAAAAACTATTTAAAAGTATTTTATTCAAACTAACAACAGTGGTGCAATAAAAAACAAGTAAAGGAAAAAACGAGTTTCTCAACACAAACTTTTATTTCAAATACGAAAGATATTCAAATTAATTTTTTTATTGAATCATGTTTTGTCATCCAATATAAAGCTATGGTGAAATTTCCAGCTTCCTAGCTAGTCAAAAAGCTGGTTAAATTTTACTTGCAAGATTTGCGTACAGAGAAAGCCACACACACAAACAAACAAACAGAGATTGTAACCTAAATAAAAGTTCGTAAAACACAAAACAAAAATATATAACAAAAAATTTAAAATACACTTTTACTTTTAAATGCACTAAAAAAAAGAAATAATTTATTTGTGTTATCAGATTATATTTTTTGAATAGTTTTATGAAATATAAAAGTGTTGGACGTTCATTTTTTACAAACTCCATAATATAAACTAATAAAATAAACGTCCCAGAGTTTTATATTTCGTCAAACTGTTTAAGAGATGGAATCGGATTACACAAAAAATTATTTGTCCTCTTTTCTGTTCCAGTTCTGCGACGTTTTTATTGCACTGAGCAGGTGAACTGTGAATAGTTTGGCTTCCATTAATTATTTTTAATGAGTTATTCAAATTTAACTTACAGACATGATAGCCGTCTATTACTCCGCCTTGCTTTTGCAAGCCAGTCCCAAGCCTGGAGAAAGGAGGAGGGGAAAGTTAAAAAGATCAAATTATGATCCACTACAGGAAGTACTTAGGTGCTTCAAACATATAGCCATTACAGTCTTAAAACACCTAGTGTAAAGAACTATAAACTATTTAAAAAAAAGCCGTCTATTAAATTGTTTGAGCACATCGAAATGGTCAATGACTGTCTGGGGGCTCCATTTACGTCTTTGTCCGGGGGCGCCAACCCCCCCCCCCCCGTCCTTGCTCCCCTTCTGAGCTGTCTTATGGAATGGAATGTTATTGAATGTCTTCGAATTGGCTCCATTTTTCGCTCTCTTTCTTTGTTCTCATTCATTCCCTCCTTGCCTCTTTTTTTACTCTTTTTCTCTTTTCATTCTCTCTCTCTCGCTCTTTCTTTTTTACCAATGCTTTTATTAACTCGTCGGCTCTGTTTCTCTGTCTGTTTCTCTGTCTGTTTCTCTGTCTGTTTCTCTGTCTGTTTCAAATCTTGCAATCAATTTTTGAGTCACTTCCTGATGATAGATTTTTTTCAAATTTTGCATACATGCTCAAGATAGAAGACAATGCAATATTCAATTATTAGTTTTACAATAAGTCAATTAATTTAGTTAATTTTCTTGAGGATTTTATCGAGGGGTTTCTTGAGGGTTTTCTTGAGGGTTTTCTTGAGGGTTTTCTTGAGGGTTTTCTTGAGGGTTTTTTTGAGGGTTTTCTTGACCACAAAACGCTAACCGACTGGCAGACTATTTTACCAAGTTAACACGAACCACACTCACTGACCGCGATTCTCAAGCGTGTACGAAATTTTCATGAAAATAGTTGAGATATTTAAATTCGATGCTTTTTGATGATATTTTTATTATTATTACCAATGCTTTTATTAACTCTGTTTCTCTGTCTGTCTGTTTGTTTCAAATCTTGCAATCAATTTTTGAGTCACTTCCTGATGATAGATTTTTTCAAATTTTGCATACATGCTTAAAATAGAAGACAATGCAATATTCAATTATTAGTTTTACAATAAGTCAATTAATTTAGATAATTTTAATTAATTTCGATATTTCGATATAATTAAGATATTTCGATTTTAACATAAAATAAAAGAGTAATATAAGAAAAAATTGATTGCAAAATTTGTGTTTTAATTACATATAAGAGCATTGGTTTTAAAAATTCGTTTTTAATTTACTTGTTAATTTGTAGCACACAGTTTTTGAGTAGCAGTTATTTTGAAATTAAATAACCCTTATTTCCACCCCACATTTGAGGTCCTGGAAACCATATTTTAAAAAAATGTTGAATTACTTATATCATTACTAGAGTTAGCCCGTCAAAAATGACGGATTTTTTAAAATTTAATTATATGTTCTTTTCTAATTGCAGTACCACCTTTTTTACCAATGCTTTTATTAACTCGTCGTCTCTGTTTCTCTGTCTGTCTGTTTGTTTCTCTGTCTGTCTGTTTGTTTTCTCTGTCTGTCTGTTTGTTTCTCTGTCTGTTTCAAATCTTGCAATCAATTTTTGAGTCACTTCCTGATGATAGATTTTTTTCAAATTTTGCATACATGCTTAAAATAGAAGACAATGCAATATTCAATTATTAGTTTTACAATAAGTCAATTAATTTAGTTAATTTTAATTAATTTCGATATTTCGATATAATTAAGATATTTCGGCTTTAATATAAAATAAAAGAGTAATATAAGAAAAAATTGATTGCAAAATTTGTGTTTTAATTACATATAAGAGCATTGGTTTTAAAAATTCGTTTTTAATTTACTTGTTTCTCTCTTATTTCCACAATAACAGCCTATACTTTAGCCACTCTTTTGTATCTATCCTTTTTCCAGCAAGTGCTCTACTTCATTTCAGAACTACTCATTAAATGCTCATTTACAAACGAATTAGCAATGCAAATCGAGTATTATACGGGCCGGGGCAAGATTGTTATGCCAAGTAAAAATGTTTTAGCTCTGTATAACCGGACCGACTTTGGAAATTTGGTCTATGAAACAGGCTGGGCCGCCAAAAATCAGCTCGGGCAGCACTCTACTCTCGACTAATATATTAAAATTTTGACATTCTGTGTGTATGTTTTTTAAGTTCTGCGTTCAAGGAAGTGGGGACGGGTGGTCCATCAACCCCCCCTAAATAACACCGCTAATGTAGACAAAGCAGACGTTGTTGAGGTTACAAAGGCTTTCTTTGTGTAACATCATTGCATTTTTAATCACATTTTTATTCACATTGTACTGTCAGGAAGTGCAAGTGAACTAATTTGAATTCAAACAATATCCTTACTGTTCAAAAACTCTTTGTGGGAGGTCGATTGAAATTTATGAAAGATTTTACTAATTTATTATTTTAATAAAAACATTTTGTTTCTAAAATTAATGTATGTGTTCAGTTATATGTTTTATTTTTACAGACATTCCAGAAAGTTGCCTGACAGAAACGTACAGACTAGTTTTAGACAAGAAACTGATAGCTAAGCATTTTTCCTTTTGTGTCAATATGTATGTGTTAATCCCACAACTATGATGTCATTCGGGAGTTTTATAAAGATCAAGTTTCTAAAACGTCAACAATGTCAAATGTCAACATCAGTGTTTAATCAAACATTATTGCGATCAAAGGTTACCTGCGATTCGTTTTTCTTTGTTTTTGAGATTCAACGTTAGTTGCAATAGTGCGTAACTTATACATTTTTTTGTACTTTTTTACGAGCAACCTCCTTTTGAATCTCTCACATTCCTAACATCAACTAGATATAAACTCCTTCATTCATTCATCCACACCTATACTTTTTTAATTCTTTCTTGAATCTCAAGAGGCGTTGGTGGCAGAACGTTTGCCTGTCGATCGTTTAGTCGGCAGTTCGAGCCTCGCCGGCGTCACCAGCGTAACTCCCTTAAGCAAGGAGTTCACTCGCATTGCTAAATGGGTAAGCGCCTATAAATGGCTGCCTTTGCAAGGACCCTTTCTCGCCTTTGTGCAAGACTTGTCTTGAAAAAGCGTGTGCTAAATGTTAGTAAAAAAAAATAAAAAAATCACACAAATTCTCTATCTCTTCTGTGTCTCTTGCGCAAACAGTACTTACCAAATAATCTTCTTTCGATTAATTGTTTATTTTTTAATTTCACGTATTCATTCATTAAGATCGACAGAAAATTGATTATTTTTAAATGCTTTCATTCAACACCACTAATCTGTTACTTACTTGTTAGTCCCAAACCAAAAAACTTGCCCAAACCGAATCGAACTCGTTTTTGAGAGCAAGTTTTTTTTTTAATTTTTCCTTCAGTTCATGTCCAATTACCAATGGGCGATAAAGATATTCCCGACATCTATTTAGGGATATTAGTTTATGCACGAATTTTAACATAGATTGCTTTCGTTGTCTACGATTGTTTGTTATATACATCATAATTTTGTGTAAGCTCGTTTAATTATATATGTTGATTTCAAATAATCCATCATTTTGACGGTTAATTTTTAGTATTTTGAATTCTTTTGTTTATTGCACATATTTCTATTTCTTACACGCAATATCGCTATTTCTATAGACTTCGTCTTTTCTTGATCATCGATTCTATTTTTTATCGAGACTTTTTATATAGTTGTTTTGCATAAACAAACAATTACCTACCAAACTGTCCTTTACCTCTAAGCGAAAAACTTGAATTTTGTGCTTCAATTTTTTTTATAATCGCGATGAGATTTGCAACAGCTGTCATTTGTTATTTGTGATTTTGCACGTGTTTTATCTTAAAATAAATCAAAGCCTTCCATGTTAAGATATTAAGTATTAACAAACATTTTTTATCATTTAAATCGGAATTTAAACTAAGATTAACAGCAAGGGCGCTGGTAGCATAGTGGTTACTAGTTGGGCTGATGGCTAGTTGGGCTGGTGACTAGTTGAGTGGCGACTATCTGGTAGCGGTTTGATGGCCTGTTCCGAATTTTTAATCGAATAAAAACATGGCAATAAATGAAAGTGCATCTGGCTTGCATATAAAACTGATTTGTAGATGGCGATGGTTTATATAATTAGAAGTTGCAGTGTTCGATAGAGCAATGTAGTTCTAGACCTACATAGATAGAGCAAGTCTGGCTCAAGAATCTAATTTGTTCTGGTTTCGCCCTCGGGCAAGAAATGAAAATAAAGTTGACAGACGGCATAGAGAAACCATAAAATGTTGATAACCTATTTTTCGTTATGCTGATTATAAACGGCGGGTGCAGATGGCAGCAGTCACGTAACTTTTGAAAGAGGCAAGAATGGCAGGACAGTCATTTAACCTCTTCCTGAATTTTCAGAATTTAAAAATTGTTTGCACTGCTGCGTTTAAGTACTATTAATGTTTTTGCGCGTGTGGCTCAAAGCTGGATTTACACTGATGTGATTTGTAGCGTACGTGGTATGTCAGAGCTGAATCCAAGTTCAAACGTTTTCTGCCAAAATATATTGAACAAAATCGTGAAACTATTACTATATCTTACTAGCGATAGCGATACAAGCTACTTTACTCACATCTGTCTACGGCAATTTTTTTTAAGCGTGTATTAGTAAGCTAACTGCCTGTTGGAATGCTGTGTAGATGTGTATGTTCGTTTATGTACGTATGTGCTCGCGTACATACTTCCATCAGTATTGAAATATTTATATCGTTGTTTTTATCAATTACAGCGCGTCTACTTCCCGGTATCAAAATGTTATTTTAAGGATATAGAAAACAGATAAGGCTTATTTCTTTATTTTTCAATAAACTACAAAACCATTCCGGAAAACCCCGTATAGTGCCGTCTACGATTAAGCGATATCGTCTATCGTAACAGTATGTTGGGTGTGTGCGTGTATAGTGTATATGTGAGTTTATGTACGAATGTGTGTGCTCGCGTGCAGATTATACCGGCATGTTGTGTGTTTTTTCACTTGCAGACATGTACCATGGAACTATATAAACATACAATCCCAATTTATGTTGTTGGACGTTTAAAAAGCATGGGCGCTAGCTCCGATGAAAAAAAATACCAAAATTAGTTATTTCTAGAGATGTCACGGGTACCTGACCCGAACCCGAAGTTCGGTACTACTCGGTCTTTTTTGAATACCCAAACCCGAACTTCTGAGAACGTAAAACCGAACCCGAACTTTCAAAAAATTAAATCCAAATCCAGACTTGTGTAATAATGAAACCCAAACCCGATGTCTTGACAAATTGAAACCCGAACTTTTAAAAACGTAAACATAATTCCGGCGTTTTCAAAACTCGATACATTTATTGAAATCTAGTATTAAAAATCATTCTCAGGCATTTTGTTGCATGACAAACATTTTTTCTGCAGTCTGGTTCAATATATATGAGCAGTTGCTTGGATGAAACGCCAGTTAATGGGGCAGATAAATGGCGCTTAGTTATGATTACCAAGCTCAAAAATTTTAGCTAATTTTGTTTACCGCTGGAGAGGCACATTTCCAAAATATATAAAAATAGCACTACTCAAACTCAACCCGAACCCAAAAAATTTCTATTTTGAAACCCGAACCTGAAAGTTGGAAAATAGAAAACTGGAACCCGAACCCAATGCTTGAAAAATTGAAAACCCGAACCCGGTTTTTGGAAAATCTCAAACCGAAAACCGACGACTCAAAATTCCAAAACCTGAAAAAGCCAAAAAGTCGAACCCATGACATCCCTAGTTATTTCACATTTCACTACTGTGCTCATATTTTTTAGAGACGGGGCGAAAATGTGTACCTTAAAATTTTACCTCCCACTGTCTCTATGCCTCTGATGCACCTCTACAACTCTTCTGATTGGTTATTATTGCTTTTATCAATTTAGATTATGTTTATTACTGTTACTGCACCTTTGCGTGCTTAATTAATTATTTTAACTTATTTTGTTTTGATTTCAATATCGCACCCTATCTTGCTGAGTCCCACTTTTTTGTAAGTCGTGAATCTTATGAGTTTTTCTGAGACATTTATTCACCAATGATTTAAAAGAAGCTGTTTCATTTTATTTTTTGTTCAACAATTAATAACTATATATATATATATATATATATATATATATATATATATATATATATATATATATATATATATATATATATATATATATATATATATATATATATATATATATATATATATATACATATTAAAATTTCAAAACGACCTACGGATAAACGGACTGCAACTTTAAACTTTTTGTGGCTAACGAATGTTTGGGATAGATTTGTACGATAGCACGGTAGATATTTAGATATAGAGTGATATTTCGCACTCTCTTCAAAACTAATTAATGAAATAAAATTATTAAAACTGCATGTTCAACGATTTTTTATTTCTTTCAATTATGATTATAATAATTTATCACGAATGCATACGTTCTCTGTGCCAAATTTAAGAGCGACTGTTGTGTTAGGACAGAAGTGGACCAAATCAGGAAGATAGCGCTTTTTTCGACGGGACATTCAATAGCGCTCGGCTACAAATTTCCTGAAAAGGAAGGTTTTCAGCCCGTGGTGGAAAAATAAGAGGGATGAAGACAAAGTGGAAAAGAATTCCAGGGAAAGGAACCAGTTTGTAAAAACGACTGGCCATGTTAAAAAACCCCACCTGTGGTTGTGTTCTGTCTCTACGTCACACCAGACTCGTCATACTTGGAATTTACGTGGTTTGAAAAAAAAATCGTGTGCTGCTTTATTAACTCCACACGATAGATCCGCGTGTATTACATAAAAAAACAAGTTTCAATTACTTTCTACGCCATCGTCTTTCACCAGAGTTTGCACTAAGACGTTTCAGAGAGTTTCTACTCTAATAAGAGCTATTAGCTTTGGCCGAGTGCTGCTCGTGATAATTACAAGCACTGCTGAAAGCCGGCTGCCACCAAGCCAAGCGTCGTCAGCATGAATTAATTTTCAAATCGTGAACTGGGAGTTAAATTTATCTCTATTTAAAAACAATCCTTTTAAGAACTTCCAAAGATCTTCCGAATTGTGACTCTTCCAATCTTTATGGCTTTCCAATCCAGGTTAGGTTTATTTATGCTGTGCAATGCGAATTATAAGTAATTATAAGATACATGAAAACCTTTATACAAACTACCGGATCCGTCCGATGAACGTAGTATCAGTAACGACCCTTGTGTAGACATGCACGATCTGATTATATTCAA
Organism: Erpobdella octoculata; assembly: GCA_963978895.1. Taxonomy (NCBI): domain Eukaryota; kingdom Metazoa; phylum Annelida; class Clitellata; order Hirudinida; family Erpobdellidae; genus Erpobdella; species Erpobdella octoculata. Next base: position 2,971,535 of record OZ022242.1, read on the forward strand.
TTTTCTCACACTAATATTATGCTCTGTTTGAAGTGAATTTACTACAAAAAAATTAAAAAATGTCATTATTCCATGGAAAGCATACCTGATCTCAATATCTTTTGTTTTTCACCGGTTAGTCCTCTATCCTCTGGTTAAATATATATATGCAAACTAAAATAATATGATACGTTTGTATGGTTTAAACAGTATCTATTTATAAGCTTTAATCAATGTGCTTTTTACGCCCAGTTATTCGGCGGACTCTACTTACTTGACGAGCATGGAAGGCGGACTGAAAAAAGTTGAAAATCTACAAAACAATTTGGAAACGTCAAGTCAGTATGATTATGACGAGCCAAGCGAAAGTACCAGCAGGAACGATGGTCACGACAACAACAACAACCAGCCCATCAACAGGAGCAAAAATATGAACGAAGTAATCAGCGGTGCTCCAGCATTTGGGCAATCCTACGAGAGAGAGAAAAGACTAGAAACTCTTAATAAGTTCTCATCTCCTGCTGTTAGCCAGCATCTCAATAACAGTCAGACAGTTCGACCGGTACTTGGTCTAGCGGCCAGCGCCTCTTTTGCCACTCCTGTAAGCAGCAAAATCTACAACAATCAAAGCATGTTTATTCCGAAATGTAATGCTCGCATCACGAGCAATGTCTCCAGCTGTCCGGATAGCGTCACGAGTAGCCACAACTATTTGGACAACAACGTCGTGGTGTACGCCAACAACCTGGCAGTCACGGAAGCTGCAGGCGGCGGTGGCCGAATCAACTGCATAAAAAACGACGAACCGGCAAAGGAACGTTATAAAAATAAAAAAATTAAATGCAAAGCTTTTAGCACCACTCCAACGTCTTCTTCGTTCTTCGGCGACATGAAACGACAATTCAACGCCAGTCGTAAACTCGAGACCAAGAAGCCGTATTTGGACTTCGACAACGGAAAACGACTCCGACTCCAAAGACAGCTGGCAAGTGTTTTCTATATCGTACTCCTGGGGAACGTTTTGGCAGGGTTGGCATCATCAGCCTTCTCCATCTATACAGTAGTAAGATTTTGTTTGCACGTGGTTTATATTTTTTTTGAAGCAAATCATCTTCTCCTGCTCTTATAGCAAAGAACCAGTTTTGTGTATTGAGGGTAGTAAATCGATAAATCAATCAAAATGAACTTATATTATAAAATAGCATCTCTGCATAAATTCAAAAGCGCTCAACACAATTCGATTTTTTGGGTATAAATATATTTTTTGGCAGTTAAATCTCTGACTGATCCTATATGCCAAAACTGCTCCCGACACTTACTGTTAAAGAGCTCTATTTATTTATTCTATTTATTTATTTATTTATTGTGAAAAAGACAGAAGGACACTGTAAGATGAAGAGGATTCATCTTACGTATTTTCGCGATATTTGTTTATTTTATTTTATTATGTGTGCATATTTTGGTTGTGTTGAAACAATAGTCATTTATGTATGAATGTATCTGTGTGTATATGTGTGTATATGTGTGTATATATATGTATATATATATGTATATGTATGTATATGTGTATATTTGTGCTCCTGTGACATTGTGTGTGCGTATAATTTTTGTATCATTAGTGTATATATGTGTATATGTGTGTTTGAGTGTATATATACATGGATGGATGTATGTATATGTATATATATATATATATATATATGTATATATATATATATATGTATATATATATATATGTGTATATATATATAATTGGTATTGGTCTTTTTCCTTTTTGTGGTCCTCAATGACAAAATGAGTTTTCTTGGCAGAGAAATTGGAATTATAAAAAGATTTGTCAGAACTGGGCTAACTTCTGCAAAGTGATATAATTCAGTTTAGAGTCAAGAAAAGGATTATATTCAAGGAAGAATAATAAAGTTAAAATAAATTCGAGAAATATTGTGTTATAAATAACTTCGACTTTAACGTTACGAATCGCTAGAAAGCATATTCCTCTACGTTTACATTGGTGACCCCGACGTATTTACGCATTTTCATCCGTAAATATATTTTCTGAAGTTGTTTGATCACAAGTGACCGAATTTTTTTTCTTTCTTTTGTGAAAGATGTCTGACGAGAAATTCATTGCGATGGGACAGGCTCTAGGCTATTCCGGAGTGGATTTAAGGAATTACGTCAAAGAGTTAAAGGATGAAGAAAGGGTTAAGAGAATGGAGGAACGGGAAGAAAAAAAGGCTCAGCAGAAGCGGGAAGATAAAATAGCGCAACAAGAACGGGAAGATAAAATAGCACAACAAGAACGGGAACGTGAAGATAAAATAGCACAACAAGAACGGGAACGTGAAGAACGAGAACTCCAACTTCAACAGGCTAAAGAAGAACGAGAACTTCTACGTGAGCGCGAACAACGCCAGCATGAATTGGAATTGAAGAAGCTGGAATTGGAAGCCATAACAAAAAAAGAGCCAAAAGCGACGGTAGAGGTAACAAAGATTCCATATCCAAAGTTTTCTGAAGGTGACGACATCGACGCATTTTTGCTGAGATTTGAGTCATTGGCAAAAGCCAATGGTCCCCCTCAGAAGGATTAAGGAATGCTTCTAGGGTCGTTGCTTAGTGCGAAGACTTTGGAAGTGTTTGGCCAACTTAGCGATAGTAAGATGCAGGACTACACAACGGCAAAGGAGGCACTCCTTCGTCGTTTTGGGAAGTCAGCGGAAGACTATCGCATAATGTTTCGAGAGTCAAAGCCTGAACCGGAGGAGACCTGGGAACATTATCTAGTGCGGCTAGATAGCCACCTCAGGCGCTGGGTAGATCTCGCGGGCAAACAAAATCTGTTGTTTTTGTTTCTGAAAGAGCAGTTTTTCGGAAAGTGCCCGGCGGGAATGGTCGAGTACTTGTTGGAGAAAGAGAGCAGAGATGTCAATGAGCTGTGCCTTTGGGTCAACAAGTACAGCCAAGCCCACCCAGAGAAGAGGTTGGCAAAATTGGACAACAATAGCAGGATGGGTTGGAACCGGGGTCAGTCGGTCAGTGACGCCAAAATGGTTGAACCTCGCTGCTACAACTGTCATCAAACGGGGCACATGGCAAGAGAGTGTCGGCAGAGTAGCCCTAGTAATCCTGTATTTTGCCAAACACGGAAAGAGACGACTACGTCAGCACCATGCAAGGATTCCGGCGTTGTGAATGCATGCGCTGCCATGGTGATAGAAGGAAAAATGGATGAGGTGGAATTGAAGTGTGGATGCGTTTTGCCTGTCATTGCGGATGGTTGTTTGCACTCAGGGGAAAAGTTTAATTTAACCAGAGGGTTTGTGAACAGAAAACCGGTAAAAGTTTTGAGGGACACTGGCTGTACTGCCATAATGGTAAAGGAATCATTAGTGCACCCGCGTCAGATGACCGGAAAAACAAGACCCTGTGTTTTGATCGACGGCACAGTTCGGGTAGCCCCAACAGCAGTGGTAAAAATCAAAACAGACTGGTTCAGAGGAACTAGAGAGGTGGTCTGCATGAAAAACCTACTTTGCGATCTCGTACTGGGAAATGTTGAAGGAGTAAGAGGTTTTGATGCAATGGCGGCAGGAAAACGCTTTGGTCGGAAACCACAGAAATCCGCTTCCAACTACGACAGCACTCAGAGGAATGATCGGGTAAATTTTAGAAAATCGTCGGCTAACTCGGAGCTGTATCAAAGCAAGGAAAGAAACATGTCTGCCATTTCAAAGGTAGGAAATAAAGTTGAGGCAAAAGTTCAAGCTTTGAATACGCCAAAAGAAAGACCAAGGCTCAATCTTCTGCCTAGAGGCCAAAATGGAGGGGTGGGGAAAGATGGAAAGTTGAATTTGGCAATCTTCGGAGATGCCCGCCCTGTTGACACAGCACGCAGAGAGATAGAGATTGAGAATAAGTTGAAAGTAAACTATTTCAAAGGCAAGGAAAACATCGGTGCTGACTTTCTTAGTCGTAAAGAGAGTGACGATGTAATCAAGAAACGCTGACGCGTTTCTTTTTTCAAAGAGGGGGGATATGTAAGATGAAGAGGATTCATCTTACGTATTTTCGTGATATTTGTTTATTTTATTTTATTATGTGTGCATATTTTGGTTGTGTTGAAACAATAGTCATTTATGTATGAATGTATCTGTGTGTATATGTGTGTATATGTGTGTATATATATGTATATATATATGTATATGTATGTATATGTGTATATTTGTGCTCCTGTGACATTGTGTGTGCGTATAATTTTTGTATCATTAGTGTATATATGTGTATATGTGTGTTTGAGTGTATATATACATGGATGGATGTATGTATATGTATATATATATATGTATATATATATATGTGTATATATATATAATTGGTATTGGTCTTTTTCCTTTTTGTGGTCCTCAATGACAAAATGAGTTTTCTTGGCAGAGAAATTGGAATTATAAAAAGATTTGTCAGAACTGGGCTAACTTCTGCAAAGTGATATAATTCAGTTTAGAGTCAAGAAAAGGATTATATTCAAGGAAGAATAATAAAGTTAAAATAAATTCGAGAAATATTGTGTTATAAATAACTTCGACTTTAACGTTACGAATCGCTAGAAAGCATATTCCTCTACGTTTACAGACACATAGTGCCACTAATACTATCAAAAACATAAAAAAAAACAAAATACGAAAAAATACATAAATTGCAAAATAGCCAGTCAAATTCAACGTTTGCACCGTTGGACGTTTTATAGAGATAAAACGTCCAACGGTGCAAACGTTGAATTTGACATTAAAATGCTGGCTAAGCTCTGCACTCTTTGAAAAAAGCCCTGAAAAATCTGATATACTCTAGCAATTTTATCTCTATACTTGTCGAACTTAGGGTTGTCGATATTTAAAAAGATATCGGATTTCACGATTATCGATATCTAAAAAAATATCGATATGGCAGTACAATTATCAAACAAAAAATATCGATATTTTGATTATCATATTATTTTAACGCTTTTAGTAATCGTGTTAAATGCGTGCTCAGATGTCGTCCAATGTATACCTACTTTTTTAACTTTACATTTTTCTGTATTTGGAACGTTTTATTCACATGAGTACTATCAGAAGTATACCAACTTCCTGAATTACTCTTTTGAATATTGGGTGTCCACTTAAACGCTAAATAAAACCTTTTGGTTTGATTCCTACCAAAGGCAGCCTAAGCAGTGTTAGATCAACTCATAAACAGCCGTTTTATTATTAATTACGTCCATTTATATTTTACATAAATGTATTTGATAGGCTGATTGATTAGCTAATTTTAATAAATCACTTTTGCTAAAGCTCAATTGACTTTTATTTATAACATGAAAGCCCAAGAAAGTTTATTATTGAAAAATACTGTAACAAAATTAAGTCAATTAAGAGAGTAAACGGGAACTGGAGAGAAAGCGGGAACGAGAGAGCAAACGGGGAAGGAAACGGGAGCAAGAGAGAACGATAGAAAAACTTTCAAAAATTCCGGGCATTGTACACTCGATTGCTCTTCGAGATTGATTTTTGTAAATTGTCATAATTTTGTACATTAAACTTTTAATAAAAAAAACCAAAATAATTTATAAGGCAAAACACCGTTTGCTGGGTCAGCTAGTATCCATATAAATTGCTCATTACATCCAGTTAAATTATGTTTATATATATTTTTTCAATTTTAATACAATTTTATTACGTAAAAATGTTTTAAAAATAAAAAAAATTGATATTTAAAATATATATCGATAATCGATAAATATCGAAAACAAATATCAAGCAAAAATATTGGATATATCGGAAAAAAAAATCGATATATGTAATATCGATAAAATATCGACAACCCTATGTCGAACTAGCACTCACCACTTCTGAAAAGTCAGAAAATGATGAAAATAAACAAAAAACTAAGTATTCGCTGCTAACTTTAAAAAAAAAAAATTCCTACAGTTGTGTCATAATTATTTCGTAAATGGTTCAGCCTGCTGATATTTAAATAACCAATATTCCTAGGCAGTTTTTCAGAAGTTATTAGCACCTCGGTAATTAAAACTAGTTTCGAAGCTGTGGCTTTAACAAATCTATGCTGTGACGCGACATTGTCATCATATCTTTTCTTCTTGTTTTTAAATCTTGGGCTCGATCGCATTAACAGCAGCCGTGTAGATGGTACAAGCCATGAAAAAACAGAAATAATTTCCAAAAAAATGAATGCATTTTCTCATGTAAGCACTTCTACTTTCAGTTTCGCTGCACCTACTTTCTTGAGTCGCTGTTTATGCAGCAAGTAATTATGATTTAAAAAAAAAATTATAAACATTTTTTTAAGATGTGCTCTGAAAAAGACAAAACTTCATAGTGACATCGTATTGTGAAAATATTATACCGGCGAATAGTAAACAAAAGGTGTTTATATTTACTGTGACGTTGAAAGTTGTCGTCATGATTACAACCGCGGACATCCTGGGACATCCGGACAAGTGAAAGTTAATAAAAACGGGTAGAAAGTTCTGATTTTTTTCCTCTGTTCAGATCAGATTTTAGGTTCGCGTTAACTTATTGTTAATTGTCAAACAGTAAAAATACAAGGCATATTTTTACGTCTGTGCAATACGAAAGCCTAACAAAAAAAAACATTTGATGGGCTTGGTTAACTATTTTTCAGTCTTTCATTAATTGAGTGAATGATTCAACTCTCGTATTAAGGGGCAGTACTGAACTCTATCAGGAAGCTGTCTCAAAAAGTAAGTTTTTAACCGTGATATCAAAATACCACTAAAGGACAGAATGAGCAACAGAAATATAGAAGAGGAGAGACCCTATAGGCCTAAGATCTTCTACTTTTAATTGCTACTTTACGACTTTACTTTCTCAATACGTCAAGAGCGCTATACAAATCATAATAAGTGATTGATTGGGGAGAAATAAAACAAAGAAAAGAGTTCAACAAAAAGAAATTCCTTACAAGCGACTTTATTTCCAAGTGAATAAGTAAATAATATTTATTAAGTGCATTTCAACCGGGTCACAAAGGGGATTGTAAGGGACGCCCTTTTTAAGCCACGCGTGACTATATCAGGGATTGAAAAATGTCGTAAAAACTCTTTGCCATAAGCTTCCTTTTCATTGTAAAATAAACATTCAAATTAAGTCATCTAAAAAACTTGCTCAACAGTATAATTTAGTCAATGTTTACAATTTACGATGATAGAAAAACCGCGCGAGACGGTTGCTAAGGGCTAGTCGGCTGAGTCTACTCCTTAGTAATCTGTAGTCATGACAATTAAATAGGATAAAATTTTGCCCCATCGTGTGTGTGTGTGTGAGTGTGTGTGTGAGAGGTGTGTGTGTGTGTGTGTGAGGTGTCAGTGAGCAAACAAAAATTATCGAAACCAATTACTGAAGTTGAATTACAAAAAGCATTTATACTTATCGAGTGATATTATAAGTAGCGTGAATTAGGTAATCTGACTACCTTGTTGTCTTTCATGTTAATTTATTAACGTCATACATCACTCGTCCTATGACTCAAAGAGTGCTTTCAGGCTGATTTTAATGCACAACTGCTATCATTTTAGCTTCACTTTTTGGGAATTTTTAAAATTGAGTTTTTAAACTGGTAGTAAGAATAAATAAACAAACATAAACAGTTAAAATAACCGTTAATGATATTTTATTAACATGATTTCAATAATTTATCAGGGTCCGGGTTGGTCCTTTAAAATCAGCGGGTGTCTAATCATCCATCAATTTTCCCTCATCTATAGAGGGGCCTAATTTAGCGGAGGATGAAATTATAGTACTAGCACGACACAACACAAAATTTATTATAGTGGCTTAGAAGACTTTTTACCTGACATCGACAGATTCAAGTTTAAAATTAAAATTATTCGATTGGTGTTCTTTGGTCACTCATTCATTTCTCACCGTTCTAGGATAAGGTTCCGTTTAATAACTTGTCCAGCACTAGAAAAAGTAGGAATGTCGCAGCACACGAGCAATGAAAGAGGGATGGTGACTGAGAACCAGTAATTAAGTTGCTCGAATATATTTTCATGGTCACTTAAAATTTAAAAGTTGAACTTAGATTAAAAACAAACAATCAAGACACAGTGCAGTGTGCTTTCCACTGGTACTAGCGCTATGGGACTCCCCTGACTGCTTAGTAGGCGTTTGAGCAATGCACGGGCCAATTTTTCGCGGCCCGGCCCGTCGGCGGCAACTTGAGCCGGCCCGTTTCATAGGCCAAAGTTTCAGTCCGGCCCGTCTAATTTTCCGTTTCATAGACCTGATATCCTTATACTTGGCATAAAAATCTCGGCCCGGCCCGAACCTTTTGAAACCCCTAAAATCAAGGCTTGTGCAGTACTCTAGTAGGGCTGTAAATTCATCCCTTGTGTATAACCCTTAAAACAGATTTTTATTATTTTTTTTCATAGTTTTGTTTTTCTTACAGCAATTCAAGTTACAAGAAGAATATGATAAAGTAAACGTCAAAATAAGAAACATGGGAATTCGGATGAAACTTGACTCGAATGGTATGCAGCAGAGTTGTCAGCGGGTCGGGTTGGGTCAACATATTATTTTCCTATAGTATATTTATATATAAAAAATATTAGCTTAATTGTATGCAAATAAATGATATTTTAATGTAGCAAGAGCGTAATGTAAAACAGCAATTTTAGTAGCGCATACAAATTATTTACATTTTTATTAAGCAGTCTAACAAAGCAGTGAAAATATTATATTATTATGAAAGTATTATATTATTATAAGCTACTTTGCAATTAACTTATTATGAAAATCTATATTATAGTAGGCCACGTCACTCACTGATTCTGTCACGCTTACGTAATTAGTCGTATAGATGTAATCAATGTGCACGTAAGAATTTATGGCGCGCAGGCGTGTAATAAAAATTATTATGCAAGTGTACCTATCTCAGTCTCAGTCCTAGAGATCAAAAGAAGTGGCGCTGCAATCGAAAAATGTCGTGTATACTGAAATTCATTAAGAATAAATTTTTGCACTTTCAATTTTCACATCCTTTGAATTTATATGAAATACTTTAGTAAATTTAAAATTTTAACACAATAAAAAATTTCATTAAATTTGCTGATATATACAAAAAATATTTTTATGGTTATCAAATGTCATTTTGTTTTTGTTGACTATTTTTTATAAAATGTATCCAAAGTACATCGTAATTTTAAAACATGCGTCCTAGGGGCGGGCAAAACCACTATGTATGTTTGTTAGCAATTACACATAACTCGGCGGCAGCAGGGGTCAGCAATCAGCAGTTGATAAAAGTTAGTGAGCGCAGGCGTGTAATAAAAGTTATTACGCAAGTGTACAATGACAGTCTCAAAGATCAAAAAAGATGATACTGCAATCAGAAATGAACATATAATAAAATTTTAAAAAATCCGTCATTTTTGACGGGCTAACTCTAGTAATATATCAGCTTAAAACAGACGCGTGACATGACTGCTTGAATTAAAATCATTAAAATTTTTAAAATGATAAATTTTTAAAAAAGTCTTTCATTTCCAGACAGCAAAACATTGTCATGGATAAATTTGGACAACGAAACCGACTTCTGGAGAAATACATCAACGGATGGTAAACAAGAGATCAATGCTGTCAACTTCAACTCTCCCAGCGGCCCGTTTATAGCCCGACTAGAGGGATTCTACCAAATATTCTGCCGAATTTATCTAGAAAAAAATGAAAAAGGAGCAAAAATTTTTCTAAAAATCCAGCGTTCATTACGAGATGAACATTCCTCGTTTCCACTGGAGAAACGTAGCGATTGTTTTAGAGTCTGTCAAAGTGTGACAATCTTTAAGACTGTTCATCTCGAAAAAGGAGACTCTGTAGATATAAGCAAGAGAGAAGATGGATCGCGTATTTCTAAGGAAGCTGACTCATATTTTGTTATGCATTTAACGTGAATTGTCAATTATATTTTTTTTTTAATTTGTTTCTTTTCCTGTATTTTTTGTGTGTGAAAACATTATTTTCTTAAATTGTTTAATTTTGTGTTTGATCTATAATTCTCTTTGCGGCTTTCTAGTTTGCCATATATTTTTCTTATGACACTGCTATTAACTCATTATACTCTCGAACGTGCTAGATCAAGCGATATATATATATATATATATATATATATATATATATATATATATATATATATATATATATATATATATATATATATATATATATATATATATATATATATATATATATATATATATATATATATTATACGGGTGTTGTACAGTGTACAGTTCTCTCCCCCCCCCCGCAGGATGTGCGTCGCGGCCCCTTAAAACCAATATTTCTGATGATGAACACAATAACATTGCCATCAATTTCATTAAATTTTATTGCATGTACATTAAAATTATGAAAGTTGTTTTGAATGTGAACATAAGCTTTAACACATACAGATTGATAAAAATAACATTTAATAAAAAAAACCTAGTGTCGGAGGGAATTCGAATAACCTACGAAAAAGTTAAAGTATTTAATTTCAAGCTTCTTTTTGTGAAACACCTCAGGGCTCCTTTACAATTAAAACGTTGCCGATAAAACTAGCTTATGCGTGATTATGGCCAGGGGCGGCGATTGCGGGAGAAAAGGGGGACAAATCATTTCAATAATTTGGCTGAGGAGACAGTATAGGCACAATAATAGTTCCAAAAACTTACAAATTTACAGCTGAAAAAATAATTAATTTAATAAAACTTTAGTGTTAATGAAACGAAATTGTTCCGACAACGGCTTGCAGGAAGGTTTGATATTGAATCGTCTGGCATCAGTGCATACCTCAAATTAGAATCAACTTTACTTGACGGAGAAGTATCACTACGCGAGAAGCTCATAAGCAGCTAACTCACCTGACCTGGATGCCAAAACTTTATCTATGCAGCTAGCAATGTTTTACAGTCAGTGGAAGTATACAAACTTGAGCAGTGCAGTTGAAGAGATTCGGACTATGTCTGTTTCCACAATTTGAGCAGCTTGTTAGGTTGATGCTCATATGTCCACAAGTGTCCACAAGTATAATCGTGCGAGGCAGGGCGTTCTTTCAGTACCTTGAGTATGTTGAAAACGTGGTTACGCAATAGCATGACTCAGTTGACGTTGTTGACTTAGACCGATTGGCGGCAGAATTCGTCAGTCGGTCAATTAATAGAAATGCGGTTTTTTGGACACGGTGCTTTTAAATGAATGTCACTTTTTTCTGTTTTTATCATTTTTTCCACTCTATTTTTTCATTCTCTTCTCTTTATCTTTCTCGATTAAATTTTTTATAAATAATAATAATAATAATACGAAATTTATCAAGCGCCAAGGCACGCAACTGAAGCGCCCTCGGATAACCTAAAAATTGCATAGTTCAAGGTGGTCGATTTAAAATCAAAGGTTTTAAGTTTAGTTCTAAAGGCAGCGACGGATCCACAGTTTCGAATTTCGGCTGGCAGTGCCATATATATATATATAGAATATATATGTACACGAATAAAAATAATAAAGTCTTTGTTTTAAATTGACTATATAAACTGGAAGGAAAGAAAAAGAGTAGCCTAAAGCAAGGGCAATTGGAAAAATTGTGACTTGTTACAAAAACACCTGCATTTGGTGCCCGTGGTTTGGAAAAGTGGTTTTTTATTTAGAACATGATCTGAAACTCACCTACCGTAAGACAAACCATAGAGTACCCAAAAGACTAAAAACTATGCTATAGTACTCTATGGACAAACTTCAGAAAATTTTCCGGAGGTAATAACCCCGGACCCCCGCAAAGGAAAAGCAGAAAAACACTTGTCTGGTTTTCAAATTTGCTGGCGCATTAAAAATATGTTAGGTAGGAAGTTTTTAAGTTGACAACCGAAAAAAATATTTTCTAAATGTTTAATGACCCCTTCCATCTGTTTGGTTTCTCGCAATTGCGGAACCTCTGCGGATGTAGCTAAAAGTAAAAGGCTAAAAGGGTTCTTTGCTTGCTTCATTGTAGTTAATACTTTATTAAACCACAATAGCTCGAGAACACATATGTTTTTTAATTTTTGTTAATTTGTTTTAATTGTTTTATTTTTTAAATTTAGAATATAAAATTATTTGTCTCTTGATAAAATAACCGTTACACAGCTTGGTCTATATTCCTTGATGATGTACATCCCTAAAACTTTCTCTTGACACGAACCATAAACAACACAAATCGCTATTTATTTCTGTTCCGAATGTCATCAAAGCTGCTTAAATTTTTAACTATATTAAAGTTAAAGAAATAACTTTGCGATTAATAATAATTGCGATAGTAGTAAGTGATTAAGTTGTTTGTGATACCAAATCCGAAAATTCTGACTTTTATCATCTTTACTTTTAAACTTTTACTGAGTTCTTGATGATGGCCGATGGCCATTGATGGGTGCTTAAAAGAGTGTTGCTGTGGTACTTTTCCTTAGCTTACCGACTTACTCACTCAACCAAATAGTTTTTTAATTAGGTTGCCGCTTTGGAGTCAAGTCAAGTTAGTTAAATTAAATTAAGTAATAATGACAATAATGTGTTGTAATTAATATTAATGATTCATTTTCAAGGATTCAAAAGCACTATTGATAATTTTTATTTATTTAGCAGGTGAGAATTGGTTGGGGTCAATAAAGTATAAATTTAGCATTTTAGGTAATCAAATCAAAGAATCATTTGATTAGGCGCTCCCTAATATTTGAACTATACCTATAAGCCTCTTATTCTTATAGGTATAGTTTATAGTTCAAAGATAAAAAAGGTGGTGGTGGGCTAAATAATATATAATGGTGTTTGAAAAATGCCGTCATTTTTGACGGGCTATCTCTAGTATTATATATTTTGTAATGAAAATTTTGAATCTTAAACGAACGTACTCAGAGTGTTAATGCTTAGTTTCAACAGGTATCCTCTCAAAGTAGCATTAAATAGCATTTTTTCATTAAAAAATTTCTTAGAAAAATTTATTACTGTATTTAAAAGTCATATATTTTGCATGGGTTTTATAGAAAATAACAAAAATGCCAAATGTAAAATATTACCCAGGTTTATTTGAAGTTCAGTCACACAAGGACTTACTGTCAGTAGCAAAAAATGGCTAATGACAGTGCATGCTGAAAACATTGAAAACTGCTTTTGCAACCAAATTTTTCCATCCATTGCTTGGCCATGTGGATGTTTCAAGGTTGATTTAGTATTATTTCATTTTTTTAGCCATGAAAAGCTACCAGTTCCGAAGTGAGCCAATGGCCTTGTGCCAGCTGATATTACAGACGGATGCTGCTTTTAACTGCCTGTCCGAATTGGGAGAGTTAGGAATGGTTCAGTTTAAGGACGTTAGTCATTTTCAACTTTAACTTTTTTATATTTTCATTCTGTCTTGTAGATTTGAATAGCTAATAAAAATTCTGGTTATATATTTTCTACGATAAAGCCGACAAGGCTCGGTTAAAAAAGCTAAGTGTTTGTCTGTCGAGCTTACCACAACCGGTATATCTGCTACAAGTATAATCAATGATAGCACTTGCTCTTTGTTTCCTTTACCGTGCTTGCAATCACAAATGTAGAACAATAAGTTCTCTAATATTCCTTTCCCTACCAACCTTTTTTTTTTTAAATCATCATCGAGTCGTCAGGTCTCACGTTCGAATGTTTTATTTCAGTTGAACAGCGACAAAAGCGTATTCCAGAGGAAGTACATCAACGAGGTTCGCAGGTGCGAAGCTCTGGAGAGAATTATCAGTTAGAATTCTTTTTTTTTTCTTACCGTTATGATTTGTTGGATTGTTTCTGGTTGTTTGAGCCGGTAGAATTATTTTATAAATCTGCTTTATTCGTTTCTTAGGTAATTTATAATAATCAAATCTTAGTTTATTGATGTTATTGTCATTATTATTTAAATTTTTATTATTGTTTTTTTGTGAATAAACAATCAATTGCTTGATTTGGTGTCTTTCCTTGTTTTTGTAAGATATTTTTTTGCTTTTAAATTGGAAGATTGGTGGTTGAAAGTATGCATGCATGTGTTTGTTACTTATCTGATTGAGATTAAATTTGTAAGTAAATGTTCATCGTTGTTGTGTATTATTGTTAAGATTTCTTAACGAAAGAAATCTGCAAAAGAGACATTCCCATCCCGAACGACGAACCATCGCCGCCCGCTGCTCACGAGAGGGTCCTGGCTGATTACGAGGTTGTCATCACCATCCTTTCTTATGTCGTGACCATCGTCATTCTTATATCATGACCATCATTATTCTTATGTCATGACCATCATCATTCTTATGTCATGACCATCATCATTCTTATGTCATGATCATCATCATTCTTATGTCATGATCATCATCATTCTTATGTCATGATCATCATCATTCTTATGTCATGATCATCATTATTCTTATGTCATGATCATCATCATTCTTATGTCATGACCATCATCATTCTTATGTCATGATCATCATCATTCTTATGTCATGATCATCATCATTCTTATGTCATGACCATCATCATTCTTATGTCATGATCATCATTATTCTTATGTCATGATCATCATCATTCTTATGTCATGACCATCATCATTCTTATGTCATGATCATCATCATTCTTATGTCATGATCATCATCATTCTTATGTCATGACCATCATTATTCTTATGTCATGACCATCATCATTCTTATCGTTACCTCTATTATATTTCTTGTTGTTGTCATCAAATCTATTTCCATCATCGTCAATGTTGATTTAGCTTCTATTATTTTCCTGTTTTATATCATACAAGTTTATTTAAACACACAATAATTATCTCATCAAATAAACAGTTACTAATCAACCAGCAGAAGCAAAATATAATAATCTATATATAAACCATGTTTTAGCTATTGACCTTACTAAAAGAATTAAATAATAATAATAAAAATAATTATTATTTATATTATAAAGTGCAAGGATTCATAAAAATTACAATTCCTTTTCAGACCAAACTGGAACAGCTGGAGAAAGAAGTAAAGACCGTAAATAACAGTCTCAACCTGCTGACGAAGAACTTTCTCGAACTGACCGAACTCAAGCACCTGCTCAGAAAAACTCAGTCCTTCTTCGACCAGGTGGAAGGTCGACACGAGGGTCGGCACGTCCTCGAACCCTACTACCCGCCGGCTAGGGCGACCGTGCAACAATCTCAATCTTCCTCTGCTCATTCGTACAGGGAGGTCGAGGGTTTCGCGGCCGAGCACGATTTCCAGGACCGTGCCGGCCCGGCCAGCACGGACGACGACGACCTCATCTTGTTTGACAGTCTCATGGGGGGGTCTTCTTTTCCTCTCAGAGGGAGGCAAGCGGGTGCCTCTTCAACCCACCCTGCCACGTCGATTCCTCTTTCTTCGGTCCACTCGTTCCGTCTCAGGTTCGTAATTCACGAAGAGGAGAATTTTTGTTATATATATATACATTTTTATGAGTTACTTTTTTTGTTACACATCATGATTTGTTTCAAATCCAGTTTGATCTAGCTTACTAGTTCAAGTTGTTTTGACATCAAATTAGATGTTAAATTTTAGTTTTTGAATGCTTGAATTTTGAATTTGTATAAGTATATATACAGAGGCAGATCTTGATTGCTTTGGTAGGAGGCAATTTTTCACTTCGTAAAAATTATCTATCTGGCGGCAGACTAGCTACTCCGAAGTAAGGAGTAGTTGAGCCTATCGTAGTCAAGTCTAATATATTAAGTAACTCTGAAAGACTGGGACTTCTACCCACCATTTTTTTTCGGTGATTGTCGGCAGCTGAGCGGTACTTTTCAAAAAGCAACATGTAAGACAACAAGCACAGCATTAAAATCTGCTGTTGCGAAACATTAACGTGCTATATTGATTAACTTCGATTAGCTCGAAATCTCTGCTTAACGGATCAAACAACCGAAATGTTCCCGAAAATAGCTTTCTATTCAAATATTTGTCAATTCCTTATAAGCTAGCACTCTGTCACTCTGAATGGCTGACGTACAAGTATCTGCCTTTGACTTAAAGTAAAAGTAAAAGTAGTTCTATTAATATTAATATTTATTAGTAATCATTAACAGTTACAATTGCTAACAGCTTGATGTGATGGTTGGTTTGTGTAGCCAGGTGGTGTTGAAATAAAAAATGTTAATGGCAGCAAACAATATCAATTATATAATTATTTTTTTTATTATTGTTATTGTTTATTTATATATGTAATGCATAGATTTACAGCATGCAAATGCGATATTGTGTTGTTATTATGTAATTTAGCAGTTAATTGTGAACTTTTCATCAGATTATCTCATTGCTTGTTTTAAGGTCTTGAAATAAAATGTATTTTTATACAAATATCAGAAAAATTTTATTTGTTTAAAGAATGCAGTTAATGCATGCGTAATAAAGAGCTGATATTTCAAACATGATTAAAAAAAATAAACTTTTTCCGAGCATCTCTCTTCATTACGATTCAACCGTTTCGCCCAATCAGGTTCATCGCCGGGGTCATAGCGAGAGAACGACTGACCTACTTCGAGAAGATGCTCTTCCGCGTCTCCCACGGCAACGTGCTGCTCAAGTACTCCGACATCGACACACCCCTTGTCACGAGCGTCGATTCGGTGAGCCCAGCGGTTATTTTTAGAAGTCTGGAGAAAACCCCAGGGATGTGCTGGTTATGATGATTTTTGTGGAGATTGAAAATGAATTGAATGTTCATTTGTTATTTATAGCTTTTGAAGTGATTTTATTTGAAGTGGAAAATTTTCTTACTGGGTTCCATGAGCTATTTGTAGTGTTCCGTGGGAAACCCCAAAAAAAACTATGATTAACTCTTTTTTGTTGTTGCTAGGACAAGCAGGTGTACAAAACTGTTTTCCTCGCCTTCTTCCAAGGAGAACAGCTCAAGTCGAAGATCCTGAAAATATGCGAAGGGTAGGTCATTAGCATAATTTATCGTCATTAACATTTGAATATGCGTAGCCGAAAAGTCGTTTGTGTGAATTATTTGTAAATTAATTCAGAACATATTCATGTCTACATAATATCTAATGAGGAATAATAATTATTCATAAAAATTAGTATTTCTTTTTTTATTCAATTAATTATTGAATTACTGTTGCTGTGAACTGCTACTTGATATTAGATTAAAATTATATTAGCACTATAAAATCCGTTTTGTGCATATTTTAGTTTCCATGCGTCTGTTTATCCGTGTCCTGACAGCCAATCAGCGAGGAGAGAAATGGCGATGGGTGTTATGACGAGACTCGAAGATTTAAACATCGTTAGCATAATTTATTGCGAATATTAAGTTCTTTTTAAAATTGAAACTTATTTTATGAATAATCAATTTATTAATTATTGTTATCCTCGTCATTTCTTGTCTCCTCCTATCTTTTTCTATCATCCTGTTTTTATCACAATTCTCTTTTTATCATCATTCGTTTTTTATCACCATCCTCTTATTATCATCATTATTATTATCATCATAAATAATATTCTCTTCTCATCATCATCATCATCTTCATCATCATCATCTTCATCATCATCATCATCATCATCTTCCATATCAGGTGATGAATCAAACGCAAGAGCACCAGACTACCGTACTGGTCGGGGCTGCCCAGAGGCTGTGGACGTGGTCGGTCTCGATCATGAAGACCAAGTCCATCTACCACACGATGAACATGTTCAGTCTCGACTTCACCAGGAAGAGCCTCGTCGGGGAGTGCTGGTGCCCGGCCAAGGAGCTCAACAGCATACAGATCAATCTCCGCGTCGGCACGGTCGGTGACGTCGGGTTGTTGTCGCGGCGACGACGCTTGCTTGTTTGATGAATGTGCATGAGTTGTGAAATCGATGCTTCGGAAAATGTTTTTCGGCTTAGTTTGTCGAGCTTATCTCGTTTTATGGTTTGCTGTTTGTCGACATCTGTAATGTATGTAATTTAAATGTATTATATGTAATGTATTATATTATATGTAATGTATTATATGTAATGTAATGTAATAAAATGTATGTAATGTATTATATGTCAGGTATGTAATGTAATGCATTCTATTTTTTCTCGGTGTCATGTTGTTATTATTATTATTATTATTATCACACTTATAATTTTTTTATGATATTTGTATGGATATTATTCTTTAAAACTCCATGCAGCTGTGTTTTATATATGTGATTTTATATTGGTATTTTTATTGTTTATTTTAATATATTATTTTATTTGACTATTATATTATAATATATATATATATATATATATATAATAGTTATTTACCTTCTCCATGTCTTCTCAGGAAAAGAGCGAAGTGAGCGAATCATCGGCCATCCTCCACAGGCTGCCGGTGTCGTCCGAAGATCCTCCGACGTACAACCGGGCCAACAAGATCCTGGACGTCTTTCAAAATATCGTCGACGCTTACGGCGTCTCCTCCTATATGGAGATCAATCCAGGTGTGTTATGTCGGCGTGTGACGAACAGGTGTATTTAAATTATGATTATGATGGTGATGGTGGTTATGATCATGATGATGATGGTTATGATTATGATGAGCATGGTTATGATGATGATGATGATGGTTATGATTATGATGATGATGGTGTTGATATTATTTAATTGAAATGTTCACTCTTCTCACTCCTGCAGCTGTTTTCAGTGTCATCACCTTTCCCTTTCTCTTTTCCCTCATGTTCGGTGACCTCGGACATGGCCTCATTCTGGCCATGTTCGGACTTCTGCTCATCTTCGGGGAGAATCGCTTCCATCCGAAACTCAGAAACCACGAGGTGGTTTTTTTTGTTTTGCATTTCAGGTGTGCTTGACCTTTACCTGGGGGTCAAAGGTTTGATCCCAGGTAAAGGTCAAAGTTTTAAATGAACCTTGGATTTTTATTTTACTTAGTTAACTCAATTAACAGGTTGTCAAGATGATTCTAACAGGCAAATACATGATACTGATGATGGGCATATTTTCCATGCATTCCGGCCTCATCTACAACGACTGCTTTGCCAAGCCCGTCAAAATCTTCGGGACGCAGTGGTCGACCAAACTTTCAATGTTGGTGGAATGTTTTTATGGCGTTGCGGCTGCTGCCATGTGCGAAAAATATTGCTCAACTATCGCAGATTCTTGTCTCTATGTAAATGAGTGTTTGCTTATGTAAATGAGTGCTTTTATATTTAAATGAGTGCTTTTATATTTAAATGAGTGCTTTTATATTTAAATGAGTGCTTTTATATTTAAATGAGTGCTTTTATATTTAAATGAGTGCTTTTATATTTAAATGAGTGCTAGTACAAGTAAATGAATGCTGGTACATGTAAATGAGTTGTCTTAGTAATAGCACAAATAGCTAATTGGCTAGTTTTAAATGTAATAGCCTATAAGATGTAAATGAGTGTCATTACCAACTCCCTCAACCCACTAACCAGTTCATATGGTTCAGCTGTATTATACATTGCTTCAAAAACAATTCACTTCCCTGAATATGTTTCCAGAAGTTGACCGTCATCTTGAAGTCCCATAGGAGGTGCATCGTTTTAATCGTTCTCCGACACATTTCATTGTCGTGCGGATGATTGCTAGGTAAAGTTTCACGTTAGCGGCAACCTATTTTTTTTAGAACCGGCGGAGCGATACAATCTCAGGATTTTCGTATCGTGTTCCCGTGATGACAACTTTTGAGAAACAACTTTAACGAATACTATAAACAAATAAAAATCAGTAAATGCTCGTTGTTGCAGTGAGGAATTGGCAAAACTGTCTCACCTGAGCTTGAACCCGAACTCCAGTCAGTTCACGGGGGAGTCGTATCCCTTCGGGATGGATCCGGTTTGTTTCGTCGTCCTATTATGATTATTGTTATTGTTTTATGATTATTGTTATCATTTTATGATTATTATTGTTGCTTAATGTTATTAGATTATTTTTATCATTATTATCATCATCATTAGTTATATTACTTTATTTTAATTTTTTTTTCTCTATTGCTTGTAATTAAAATTTTTAATCGTATATCTATATATATATAGGCTTGGCAACTGGCAGAGAACAAGATCACATGGTTAAATTCTTTCAAGATGAAGATATCAGTCGTATTCGGTGTCTTGCACATGCTGTTTGGTGTCATCTTGAGTCTTTTTAATCACAGGTTGAAATAATTAGCATTGCATTATTATCACATGTAATTATTTGATCTACTGTCATTCGTCTATTTGTTTATGCATAACATATACCTTAAAGTATATTTAATTATACATGGTGTATACCTTAAAGTATATTTATTTATAGATGGTGTATACCCTAAAGTATATTTTATTATACTTGGTGTATACCTTAAAGTATATTTAATTATACAAGGTGTATACCTTAAAGTATATTTATTTATACATGGTGTATACCTTAAAATTACAAATTATTAATATGTTATATACCATAAACATTACAAGATATTGAAACGGTATATAGGAATGTGCCTGAATTTGATTCTTGTTGGAGATTGCTTGATTTAGATTTTAAGTGAAAATAAGTTTCAAGTTAATAAAAGTTATTATAAAATAAAAATGATTTCGATAACCAATCAAACAGGTTCTTCAACAATCGACTTAATATAATATGCGAGTTCGTTCCTCAAATGATCTTCCTCATCTTCACTTTCGGGTACCTCGTTGCTCTCATCTTCCACAAGTGGATCGCATACGACGCCACCATGTCTAACGAAGCTCCCAGTCTCCTCATTGGTTCGTTCCCGATCGCTTCCTATGATTCATTGGCTGTGTATCGTGTCGATAGGTTTTGTTCGAAATGGTTCAAGTTTGTGTGCATTGTTGTGTTTTGGCCATCACCTTTGCAGTGGTTAAAATATATGCATTGATTGCTAGCACTAAAGACTTTTCTGTTTACTAAATCTTTTCCCGAACGGTACAGTGGTCTTGAAGTTCTTTTGAAGAACATACGCCACTTTAATCATACTCGGATTCATAATCATAATCATAAGTGTGGTTTGCTTGTAGAGATGTTCGCGCTCTGCGTGGAATAATTAATCGTCACACGTCCGATTGATAACGTCATCACTTGTTTATTAATTTATTGTTTATTTCTTTCTCGACAATCAAGGTTTCATCAACATGTTCCTCATGACGTATCCGGACGAGCCAGCCAATGCCGTCGTAAGTCCTGCAAAGGTGAGTCGATCGTCGTGGCGACCTCGTCTTATTGGGGTGGTCTACGGAAGAAGGAGCGAGGACCGTGTCGTGTTTTCTCATTTGGAGCAAATTTATTTCACCTCAGTAGTAGTAGTAGTATTAGTTCGTGGGAAAGAGTTTCCAGCTAGACGTCCAACTGAACGTGGCTTGTTTTAAATAAAATTACCAATGATTGTGGCTTGTTTTAAATAAAATTACCAATGATTGTGAAGTCTGGATGATTACGTTAATCTGCGATTCTGTCTCATAATAATATTATGCAATTCATTTTGGCTTTCAAATGCATAATTAAATTAAATTAAATTCCATAATTTATACTTTGACTTTTGACTTGACAACAGAAAGGCCTGCAGATATTCTTGCTGCTGAGTGCCCTCATGTGCGTGCCTTGGATGCTTTTGTCGAAGCCACTCATCTTAAGAAGGAGAGCACAGCATCACATCCGACAGGTTAGCATCCGTTTTTTTTTTTTATAAATGCTTTTATTAAATTCAAATCTGCGTTTCTATTTCTTCCAATCAATTTTTGAGTCACTTTTGGGTGATAAAATTTCTTCAAATTTTTTATACGGGATCTTGCTTTATGACAATGTAATCAGTATTCAATAATAAGTTTTGCAAAAAGAAATCTTTGTTAATAAAAATTTTAAAAAAAATTGATTTTCAATTTGAGTTTTAATATCATGAAAGCATTCGGTTTGAAAACTTTTTTTTATATTCCTCACTTTAACATTTTCTGTGTTTGCGAATTTATAATTTCTTTGTTTGTCTATATTACTAACAAATGCACACCATGTTTTTTGCATTACTATCTTACTCATTAAAGATTGCACTTATCATTTATGTGTTAATCTTTCTAAATCGATGCAATCAGTAACTTGTACTGGTCAACCGACTGTAAAAATTCTTGTGTTCCACTTGTTCGACGGTTCTAAAAAATTTTTTTATTTTTCTCCGCTCAGTCATTAAACGGCTCTTCTGTTGCTTATCATCGACAGTCAAGCTCCCGTCGAGCAAACAGATCGACCAATCACATGCCAGACGAAGACCTTCTCCTGCTTGGCTCCGATGATGATAACGATGATGAATCTCAGGTGGGAAAGCAAGCAGAGCGGGAAAGCGACCGGGAACGGGAGAGCAAACGGGAAAGCAAGAGGGGAAGGAAACGGGAGCGTGAGAGAATAAACGATAGAAAAACCTTTAAAAACCCCGGGTAGTTCGCTAGTACATGTATGTGTGTTATAGTTCTTTATAGTTCTCAAAGAGAAGGAAAAGATATGGAGTTTCAACAAAATTTTCTTTTTTTACTTTTTTATTTCCACAATTTTTTTCCCAGGCCAACAGTGTAACAGTATACGAACTAGGTAGGAACATAAACGGTTATTGCATAACAAATTTCAAATTTAATTTGCATAACAAAATTTTGAGAAGGTGTTAGGCAATTAAAAAAAAAATCTGCTATCTATTTTAAGTCTTATTGGGGAAAACCCAGTGGCGAAGTGTAGGTTGAAGCCACTCGAGGAAAGCAGGCTTAACGCCACCCCCCACCAAAAAAATAACGAGGAGAGGGGTAAAAAGAGAAAGAGAAGAAGAAAAGGGGAGAGAGGACGGAAAAGGAAAGGAGAGAAGGAAAGAAAAAGAGATAAATCTCTAAGAAACCCGGGTACCCTGCTGGCTTATTTTAATTATACCATTAACCTTTTTTGGTTGTTTGTTTGCTTGTGTAGTTCAACGAGTCGGCTCTCTCCACTCAACAACGTGCTAGCAACGAAGGGTCAAGGTCGCAACAGATCGATCAGTTTCCCATTTCTCAGGTGATTTTCATTAGTTACGGTGATGATGATGATGATGATGGGTCTGGTAATGAAGTTGCTTGCTATGGTTTTAGTTTTTAAGGTTTCAGCATATTTTATCATATAAAATTAACTCTAATTCCATAGGTGGTGCTAATTTCTTTTATAAGGATGCTAGAAATATGGAGTTATGGATGTTAAGGTCTTAGTAGGGTATTTTATCATGTCTAAGTAATTGTGATTCAATAGATGTCGCCAATTTTATTTTTTACATAGCTACACACTGATAGCATTGAAACCATCAATTATAGTAATTTATTCGTTG
The DNA here is from genome assembly GCA_963978895.1 of Erpobdella octoculata. Taxonomy (NCBI): domain Eukaryota; kingdom Metazoa; phylum Annelida; class Clitellata; order Hirudinida; family Erpobdellidae; genus Erpobdella; species Erpobdella octoculata. The sequence continues at coordinate 2,994,899 of OZ022242.1, forward strand.
ACTTCAGTTTAACTCTCAAAAATGTATCTCGTTAATTTCTGAATTCGATTTACTTGATCTATTTTTCTTCCCTCATCGGGCAGTTTGACTTTGGTGAGGTGTTCATCACTCAGTGCATCCATACCATCGAATATTGTCTCGGCTGCATATCTCATACTGCCTCGTACCTCAGACTGTGGGCTCTGAGCCTTGCCCATGCACGTAAGTTTCTGTGTGCGTGTGTGTGTGTGTCCGTGTGTATGTGTGTGTGTCTCTTTGCGCATGTGCATATAAAAAGAAAGTGCTTCTTTTTATATCAGGTAATTGATGGATGTTTCTGATTTGTTGTCCATGTGCATGCAGCAGCCATGTTTTTTGGCATTTTTGATGTCTTTCATTAGGTAAATGAGCTGTGGTAATATCCGACAAACGTAACCAACATCGTAATTTGTGTTATAACCAGCCGCCGTGGTGATAATGATTGTACATAAAGAAAGATGTGTTTATAATGATGATGCTAGTTGTAATTAAAATTGTGGCGATCATGAAGTTAGTAACAAAATAATAAATACAATTTGATAAGATTATAGCTGTGTTATAATCGATAATAATGGAGGTGATAATCTACTCCACCTGTTTATAATAAATTATTATTTATCATAATTAATTGTCGTTTACTTGCTCGTCCAGAACTTTCCGAAGTTCTGTGGAAGATGATCTTCCATCTCGGCCTCACCCTGGGTGCAGGGAGTGCGTGGGGGGCCGTCTTTATTTTCTTCTTCTTTCCCCCGTGGGCCTTCCTGACGATTGTCATCCTACTCTGCATGGAGGGTCTGTCCGCATTCCTGCACACCCTTCGTCTCCATTGGTCGGTTCTTCAGATAATAAAATTTGCATAATTCATTTATTATTTTATTATTAAACTATATCTGTTATTGTTTTTTATATAAAAAAAAATCAATATTGCTGTAAACAAATTTCTTTGTATTATTATAATAATTTTTTTTATTTAAACTAAATAAATAATAATTTGATTTAAAGTTTTATTTTTAAACTAATTATTATTTATATGTAATTACCAGGGAAATGATATAAAACTTTTTTTTTTTTTTCTTTGCAGGATCGAATTTATGAGCAAGTTTTTCGTCGGCAGTGGTCGTCTCTTCGATCCTTTCTCGTTCAAATCGATTGATTTGCCGGCATCGGACGATTGATTGTTTTGATTGGTCGTTTGATTTGTCTGGTTGGTCATTTAAATTGTATGATTGGCTCTCTTCTTGCACACTTCTCCGACCAATGGGTTTATTAGATAACATTTTTTCAAACTGTTAAATGATTCTTTTATTAGAGGTAAAGTAAATCGGTTTTTTCCGGCCTGTTATGATATCGTTAATGTTATTGTACAGTACTTGTCTTCATCATCGTATGATTGGTCGATCGATTGATTGAGTTATTTGAATCTTTGATTTATAGGGCTTGAATAATTTTTAATTTTTATTCGATCGATTTTTTCTTGGTTAAAAATAAGAATATCGAACTTAGGAAATGCTTAAATATGTCCCGTGCATGTTACCGTATACGAGTTTGGAGACTTCACCAGCTTGTTGTTTTACGTCTCCTCGTGCCTATGTTGTTGTTGTTGTTGGTCGGGTTGATGAAAACTTGAATGTTTTATTTCATTCTTTTTCATATCATTACTTACTTACTTTCTCTCATCTTATACGTCCACCGTCTTTGTAAAACTTGTGGAAGAAAATTTTCGTTATTTTTCATTTGATAGTTCTCCACATTCCCCTAGCAACGATTTAGTAATAATTAAAAAAGATTAAATAAATAAATTAAAATTCCAAGTGGATCTAAAATTGCAACTCCGTCTACTCATTATTTTACAACAACCCAACAACATTAGATTGTTTTTAATTCTCGTTTTTCTCAAAGTTAATTCAAAATTTCTTGAAAATCTCCTGATGAATTCGCTAGTTAGTCTCCAACTGGGATCGGCGAGGAAAACTGTCCGACAGACTGGGGAGGGGGGGGTCGCCCACCTGAGCATGCACGTGTAGACAGTGTAGACGAACATATATTTGGCACTACCGAGAAATTCCTTGCAGGGCCCGAATAAATGCGTTAATAATTTTGTAGAAAAATCGATAGTTCAGAACGATCACGGCTGCCCTAGAAGGGTAGTTTAGTAACAGTGGTCATGTGGTATGATCTTTAAAAGGGAGTAAGAAAGATCAAAAGGTTTCCCCCTGAAATATTCTAGGCGCTCAGAGCGCGAGCACACAGCAGCAGACGTTTCTTCCGCAGACACCCCGAGATCGACGGAGCGCGGCCGCATCGTTCCGCTCGAGTGAAGAAAATGAAAAAGTTCAATGGAAATGATAAAATCAATTTCAGTGTGAAGAAGGCTTTATGTCGCAATTCCATTCTATTTTGTTTCTCCCACTCTTTCTCTGTTGCTCTGTCTATCTGTTTCTTCTTTTCTTTCTTTTACACTTTATTTGTTTCTGTCCTTTTTAATGGACGCGATGAAATGAACTGGTGAACAACTAAATATACTCAACAACCTTAACAGTAACAGCTCAAGTTTTTGCTGTAGTGTATCGCATATTCCAATAAGCAGGATAGTTACAGCCACTTACAGCTGGTATATCTGTTCTGTACGAATTTGGTGGTATTTCTGTATGTATAATCTGGTATACTTGTATTATGAGGTGGTATCTTATCTCGGCGCGTAGGTTTATCTGATGTATAAGCTAGTAGGTATATCTCAGTATGCATGGGCTCAATTAATCTAGGAACTAGTGTTTCTAAATCTTGGAGCTAGTGTTTCTGGTGTCTTCATGGACGGTTCAAAGGTGGTGAGGATGCAAGAATAGGTTGTCCATGTGATAAAAAGCGCTACGAAAATTAAAAAACTAAAGAATACTCTGCACACCTAGAGAGAAACAAGTTAGCCGTTAAACAAGTAAAGGAAAAACGAGTTTTTCAACACAAACTTTGATTTCAAATACACTCGATTTAGAAATACGAAAGATTGGAATTGAATTTTTTTAATTGAATTATGTATTTTCATCCAATATAAAGCTATGCTGAAAGTTTCAGCTTCCTAGCTAGTCAAAAAGCTGGTTAAATTTTACTTAACCAATGCAAGATTTGCGTACAGAGAAAGACACACAAACAGAGATTGTAGCCTAAATAAAAGTTTGTAAAAAGATATTTGTTTCACAAATCTTTTATATTTCATGATTTGCCGGCATTTCATTTATTGCAAAAAATCTTTTAAAACGACATTTTAAAATTTATATATGTAAACATCTATATAATAGTATTTGATTTGTTTTTGTTTTAAAACATAGATAGTTACTATTTTTAATTAAATTTTTTATCCAAAAATTTATCAAACTTCAATAGAATGCATTGTCACGAGGAGTGAGCCTATATTTCAAAATTCTGCTCGATTGGATGACGGGAAGTTAGTTAATTTTCACTTTCAACGTTTGCAAACATTCAAGCAAGCAAGCATTATATTATTTAAATATTGATTAAAAATGTCAAATATAAACGAATTAAAATTATGAATGCTGAAGAAAACTAATACTACTTCAATGCGTCTCATAAGTACAATAACTTTCAGTGGAAATATTTTAAAAAAAAACGTATCGAAATCGAATCCTTTTAATTATTTAAGATAACTAAAATAACCGAAAAACAAATGATGAATTGTCTTCCCGATGAATTGTCTTCACGATGAAATGTCTCACGATGGATTGTTTCGCGATGAATTTGCCGTAAGCCAACTAACATGACGTAGAAACAAAAACTGCAGCCTGCCGCTGGTCGCAGAGGAAAAACATTTAAATTTTTGCCACCGTCGAGCAAAAGGTGTCTCGTATGATGCAAGTTGAATATGTCTTACAGATTATATATCTCGTATGATGCAAGCTGAATATGCCTTACAGATTATATATTACTTACACAGTTTATAATGAGACGTCGGCAAATCGAATAACATCATCGTTTAGTTCATTACTTAAAATCATTAAAAACAAGATCAGGAGAAGAACAAAAGAGAACCGTTTTAATGTTATTCGGGAGATCGGTTACACCGAAGGTTTCGGGGCCGTGTACCGTAGACCATTTGGACCATTGGGTAGCCCTGGTCTCCCGACACCCCATCATCCGAAATTTGATTGAATAATAAAATATTGTCATGTATATTAGTGAATTGTTATTGAAATATTATCTTCAGTCCGGCGCGGTTTTGCAATATGCGAAATTAATGTAATCGCTTGAGCGAAAATAGCTGGTGCCATTAATCAGAGACTTATAAGGAACGACAGCTGTAGTGGTAGCGTATGTACGAAGAGTCACTGACCATAATACTTAAGTCCTTGACGCTCCTCTGTTTGAGTGTATGTGCGTGTGTGTGTGTACGTGTGTGTGCGCGCGTGAACGCTGTGTCGGTGATGTTTGTTTAAAAGATTATGGCACTCGAGGATTCTATAAAAAAAGATATATTTAAACATGAAAACTCTTCAGAAATTGGATGATGATGATGATGATGATGGTGATGATGATGATGATGATGATGATGGGGGTGGTGGTGGTGGTCGTGGTGGCGGTGGTGATGATGATGGTGATGATGATGATGATGACGACGACGATGAAGGTGCGAGTGTGTGTGTGTGTCTGTGTGCGTGTCTGTGTGTGTATGTATGCGATGAGAACGACGATGATGATGGTAGTTTTGGAGCTAGGTGTAGTAGCTTAAATTTCTCTAGCAACTCTAAACCTTTCCTCTTTCCCAAAATTGTATAAAAGTGAAAACATAAAAGCGCATAGGGCCCCCCGGTTGTTGACTGAGCCACCCACCGAAATCTCCCCACTCTTTCAAACCTACTCACGGTACCCACCCATCTATTTTCCCATCTCTTCGCATCTACCCACTGTGCCACGCATTTACTAAGCCAGCTCCTCAAATCTGATCACTGCATCACCCATCTACAAACCCACCCACAAAAAAGAGCATACAAGCTAAAAAAAAAAATAAAGGTTAGATGCGAGTCCTCTTCCTGGGCTTCCGACCGAACCACTAAAGAATACAGAGCCCTATTCACCTATCCCCATCACCCCATTTTATCTCACCCCTTCTTTCCCGAAGGAAACATAATAAAGTTTAGATTATTATAGTGTATAAAATAAGAAAGGTCCCCCTCCCAGTTATTGATCAACTCCACTTATTTTTCTACTCATTTATCCACCTTTAATTATTTCTCTGCCAGCCCATTCGACCACCCACCCACGTACTAATCCACCCACACAAACTTCTTCTCCACACCCTCTCCCCCCCCCCTAAGACCGTATGAGAGTCAAGATAAGAAGGGCGGGTGGGGTGGGAGGCCCCCCGGCAGTTGACCGGAGAATGTTCATCTTTTGATGCTCTAAAGTGCTTGTAATTGAAACTTTATCTGTCCATAACAATCAACTGTGCGAGCGTGTGTGCGAGCGTTTAGGCGTCTGTATGCGCACACTTGTGTGTGTGTGTGTGTGTGTCTGTGTGCGTGTCTGTGTGTATGTATGCGTGTGTGTGTGTGTGTGAGAGTGCGTTTGGGTATTAATTTGTCTTCATATTTTTTAACAACATTCGAACATTTACCATTTGATCAATAAGATGTTACCAAAAAAACTTGTGCGCTCGGATACCGGGTATCCGATGTTATTGATTGATTGCTAACAATAAAAAAAATAATTAAATCAAATAAAACCATGTCTAGCGCATCAAATTACATTTTCTTTCACTATTACAAAACTATGCTATCACATATGAAGTATCTTCGGTTAGCGGTTGCACACACACACACACACACACACACACACACACACAAACACACGTACACACACAAACACACGTACACACACAAACACTAGAAATCATCGATTTATTGATCTGTAATCAAATCGCACACGAGGTCAGCGACGGAACCCTTTGCTGACATCACGCTTCCCGTCTAAGGTTGAAGTTCATTCGTACACGTTCGCTTAAATATCTGCATACACGCGCGTACAAACACACACACACACAAACAAACGCATCATCAAGTCAGAGGCGTGGATTCAGCAAAATGTTGAGGGGGGCGAAGATTTTTTAACTTTAACCCAGAGAAATTTCAAACAAAAATGACCATCCCAATATACATTTGTATCTTGTATTTTCATGTAAATCATCATATTAGTTAAAAAACGGTTTAGAAAAAGTTAACTTTTATTTAATATTGAGTGCAGACAAAGAGCGTTTAAGTTATGAATGTAACAAAGGGTTCTTTCATTTTTACAAAATTGTACACTGAATCATCAAGATCAAATCGACTAAAGGTGCTAATAAAAGATCGGAAAATAATAGCAGAGATTTTTAACTAATTGGATATTAATCAACAAGTATGATAAATATTGCTTTCATCAACTAACCTAAATACTCAATCGTGTGTGAGCTAATAAAAATAATTTAAAACGAATTGGAAAAATCTTGGTTAAGAGAGCTCAAGCAACCGTGTAGGATAAGAATATGCTAATTGTTCGTCAAGCTAGGACAGATACACGAGTCTAAATTTTATACGAGTTTGATCGGATGGACCGAAAGCAAGCAAGCAATCGATTAAATTTCTATAGCGCTATTTACTTGGCGTTCAATAGTGTTCGGACACGAACTTATTAAACAGATAAGTTTTAAGCCCCCGACGGAAAACAGCGAGAGAAGTAGATTTAGTAAGAGAAGTAGGAAGAGAGTTCCAGACAAAGGGACCAGAGTAGGAAAAAGAGAATTTAGGAAAAGAATGCTTAACAGAAAAAATACGAAAGTGGCTAAGAGAGAAAGATTGAAGACCAAACTTAGGAGGGATTTTTATTAAGTTAGTTAGGTAGAATTGAGAAGAGCAATTTTTAATTTTAACCATTAGTAAGCAAATTTTAAAAATCACCATATATTTAAGAGGAAGCCAGTGAAGAAGAACAAGAGATGGAGAGATAATTATGAGAAAAGTAAGAAGTGCGAGAAACTAAGCACTAAAAGATTGAAAAATATTAGCAGTAGATTATAAATAGATATAATTCAAAAAGTTTAATAAATACTGTTTTTATCAAATAATCTAAATACTCATCCATGGGTGAGCTAGAAAAGATATTTTTTCTAGTTGGTGGAAAAATCTTGAGGGGGGCCGTGGCTCCCCTCAGCCCCCTGCAATCCACGCCTCTGCATCAAGTACGTAGTACGTAGACATGGCTCCAATGGGACAGGTCTACCCTGAACAATTTTTAAAATAATAGTGATCAAATTTAAAGGGTTTGCAAAACATTTAAAAGGTGACAGAGCAGGGTTGAGCTTGAAGTATGGGAGGCCAAAGATTATTAATAAAATGATTCTTATAACAAGACAATGGAAAAACAGAGTTTTTAAAGCAAATGCTTTTATGTTATTAAAACTCAAATTTTAAAATCAATTTTTTACATTTTTTTTTGAAAAAGAAGGTTTTATTGCAAAACAAATGATTGAAAATTGCATTCTCATCAAGCAAGAGCATATATACAAAAATTTGAAGAAAATCTATTACCAAGAAGTGACTCAAAAATTGATTGAAAAAAATAGAAACAGACATTAGAAGTTAATATAAAGCATTTATAAAAACAAAACTTTTTAATTTACTATCAACTAAGCCCATAGATGCACTGGTTTTTTCAGACAATGTCATTCTGGGGGGGGGGCATTTCAGGAGTTTGGGGGGTCAGTTTTTGTATCAAATACAATTTAATACAAACTTGAAACTATTTCTCAGTTATATAAAATGGTTTTAACTAGCAAAACTATACGAACATATTAAAAATCATTCACATAAGTTAATAAAATATTAAAAAAAAATCTTTTTAAAATACCACGTTTTTGTGAACTAAAATGAAGAAAATAATTTTTTTCTGGGCTGTGTGAGAAATGTCTTGATGGAAGCATGTATTAATTGTGGACATTCGTATAACGAACAAGCCATAATTTTTTAAAACTTAAAACGTGGGGCGTTTTTTATATTTATACTAGCGGGGTGCCCGGCATTGCCCGGGCTTTTTAGAGGTTTTTCTATCGTTTTTCTCTCACGCTCCTGTTTCCTTTATATATATACTAGCAGTGCCCGTAGCGGCTTCGCTCGCATGAAATTAGAGTTTGAACCGTGCATCCATAGTAGAGATCAATTTTTTAGGTCTCGGCTGGGCCCGTCGACAACTTAGCCCAGCCCGTTTTAAAAACCTAAACTCCTGGCCCGGAACAGCCCGTTTGAATTAGGCCCGGCCCATTCTTACAGGCCTAGAAGTTCTATATACTTGATGAAAAACTTCGGCCCGTCCCACCTTGACTTCAGGTTTGGCCCGGCCCAACTAAAGACCCTAAAATCACTAAAAAATCTATATACTTGGTGAAAAACCTCGGCCCGTCCCACTTTGATTTAAGGTTTGGCCTGGCCCGTGTGAAGACTCTAAAACAACGGTTTGGCCCAACCGGTGATAAACTGGACTTAGCTACTTTTAACCGGCACAAAACTTCAAAATACTAATTTTTACATTTGTAGCACTTACAGTTTTTGAGTAGCAGTTATTTTGAAATCAAATAACCCTTATTTCCACCCCACATTTGAGGTCCTGGAAATCAAATTTTAAAAAAATGTTGAAACACTTATATCATTATTTTTTGAGTACTAATTTTGACATCTGTAGCATTCACAGTTTTTGAGTAGCAGTTACTTTAAAAGCCAAAGAAACCTTTTTCCACCCCACATTTGAGATCATGAAAACCAAAATTTCATATATCCTTATTTTTAGAGTAGAAACTAAATACTAATTTTGACTTTTGTAGCATTTAGAGTTTTTGAGTAGCAGTTACTTTAAACACCAAGTAACCCAATTTTCCACCCCACATTTGAGGTCCTGAAAACCAAATTTTCAAAAAATAGTGAAACACGTATATCATTATTTTTAGAGTAGAAACTAAATACTAATTTTAACTTTTGTAGCATTTACAGTTTTTGAGTATCAGTTACTTTAAAAACCAAGTAATCCTATTGTCCAGCCCAAATTTAAGGTCCTGGAAACCAAATTTATAAAAAAAATGGTGAAACACGTATATTTTTATTTTTAGAATAGAAACTAAATAATAATTTTTAAATCTGTGGTATTTACAGTTTTTGAGTAGCAGTTACTTTAAAAAACAAATAACCCTATTTTCCACCCCACATTTGAAGTCCTGGAAATCAAATTTTCAAAAAATGCTAAAACACGTATTTCATTATATTTGGAGTAGAAACTAAATACTAATTTTTACTCCTGTAGCATTAACAGTTTTTGAGTAGAAGCTACTTTAAAAACTAAATAACCCAATTTTCCAACCCACATTTGAGGTCCGGGAAACCGAATTTTCAAAAAATGGTGAAACACGTATCTTTTTATTTTTCAAAAAAAATCTATATACCAAATTTCAAAATCTCCTCATTTTTGGTTTTCGAGATATACATTGTTTTAGAAAAAAGTTTGTTTTCCAGTTTTTTCCCCTCAGGAGCAAAATTTTCAAAAATCCTTTCTTAGCGGATGTTTACGCTATAAAAGTAATATAAGTTCCAAATTTCACGTTCCTAGGATGAGGCGTTTGAGCTCGGCGTTGATTATCAGTCAGTCATCTGTCAGTCAGTCAGTCAGTCAGTCAGTCAGTCAGTCAGTCAGTCAGTCAGTCAGTCAGTCAGTCAGTCAGTCAGTCAGGACATGTTCTTTTATATATATAGATATACTAGCAGTGCCCGTAGCGGCTTCGCTCGCATGAAATTAGAGAATTTGAACCGTGCATACATAGTAGAGTACTGCACGGATCAATTTTTTAGGTCTCGGCTCGGCCCGTCGACAACTTGCCCCAGCCCGTTTCAAAAACCAAAATTCCTGGCCCGGCACGGCCCGTCTAATATGGGCCTGGTCCGTTTTTACAGGCCTAGAAGTTCTATATACTTGATGAAAAACTTCGGCCCGTCCCCCCTTGACTTCAGGCTTAGCCCGGCTCGTCTGAACACCCTAATATCACTAAAATGTCTTTATACTTGGTTAAAAATCTCGGCCCGTCCCACCTTGATTTAAGGTTTGGGCAGGGCCGTATGAAGACCCTAAAATAACGGCTTGGCCCGTCCGTCCGGTGATAAACTGAACTCATCTACTTTTAACCGGCACAAAACCTCAAAATACTAATTTTCACACCTGTAGCACTTACAGTTTTTGAGTAGCAGTTATTTTAAAATCAAATAACCTTTTTTCCACTTCATATTCGTAGTCCTGGAAACCAAATTTTCAAAAAATGGTGAAACACGTATATCATTATTTTTAGAGTAGAAACTAAATACTAATTTTACTTTTGTAGCACTTACAGTTTTTGAATAGCAGTTACTTTAAAAACCAAGTAACCTTATTTTCCACCCCACATTTGAGGTCCTGGAAACCAAATTTTCAAAAAATGCTAAAACACGTATTTCATTATTTTTGGAGCAGAAACTAAATACTAATTTTTACTCCTGTAGCATTAACAGTTTTTGAGTAGAAGCTACTTAAAAAACCAAATAACCCAATTTTCCAACCCACATTTGAGGTCCGGGAAACCGAATTTTCAAAAAATGGTGAAACACGTATCTTTTTATTTTTCAAAAAGAATCTATATACCAAATTTCAAAATCTCCTCATTTTTGGTTTTCGAGATATACATTGTTTTAGAAAAATGTTTGTTTTCCAGTTTTTCCCCTCAGAAGCAAAATTTTCAAAAATCCTTTCTTAGCGGATGTTTACGCTATAAAAGTAATATAAGTTCCAAATTTCACGTTCCTAGGATGAGGCGTTTGAGCTCGGCGTTGATTATCAGTCAGTCATCAGTCAGTCAGTCAGTCAGTCAGTCAGTCAGTCAGTCAGTCAGTCAGTCAGTCAGTCAGGACATGTTCTTTTATATATATAGATATATATATATATATATATATATATATATATATATATATATATATATATATATATATATATATATATATATATATATATATATATATATATATATATATATATATATATATAGATAGATTAAAAAAATGAACACCGACAAAATGTTGATTTTTATTTTCGGGGGACGGTGACAGAGCTCTGGGGGGGGGCAACGCCCCTCTCCCCAAAAATATGCCTGAGAGAAACCCTGCAGAAGCACTGTTTTTTTAACGTCTTTCAGACAATTTGGAAGAACACATGATAAACCCCGATCTCAATATCTCCCTCTCTCTCCCTTTCTCTCTTTTTTTCTCACTCTCTCTCTCTTTTTTTCTCGTTCTCTTTCTGTCTCGGATCATTTAGAAAATACTTCTATTAACCTGACTAATGTGCGATGATATCAGGTGTTTTATTTTATCGTTTGTCTTTGTAAGATTGTGTGCGTGTGTGAATGCATGTGCGTTAATGTGTTTGTTTGTGCGTTTGTATGTGTATGTGTATGTGTATGTGTATGTGTATGTGTATGTGTATGTGTATGTGTATGTGTATGTGTATGTGTATGTGTATGTGTATGTGTATGTGTATGTGCATGTGCATGTGCATGTGCATGTGCATGTGCATGTGCATGTGCATGTGCATGTGCATGTGCATGTGCATGTGCATGTGCATGTGCATGTGCATGTGCATGTGCATGTGCATGTGTATGTGCATGTGTATGTGTATGTGTATGTGTATGTGTATGTGTATGTGTATGTGTATGTGTATGTGCATGTGCATGTGCATGTGCATGTGCATGTGCATGTGCATGTGCATGTGCATGTGCATGTGCATGTGCATGTGCATGTGCATGTGCATGTGCATGTGCATGTGCATGTGCATGTGCATGTGCATGTGCATGTGTATGTGTATGTGTATGTGTATGTGTATGTGTATGTGTATGTGTATGTGTATGTGTATGTGTATGTGTATGTGTATGTGTATGTGTATGTGTATGTGTATGTGTATGTGTATGTGTATGTGTATGTGTATGTGTATGTGTATGTGTATGTGTATGTGTATGTGTATGTGTATGTGTATGTGTATGTGTATGTGTATGTGTATGTGTATGTGTATGTGTATGTGTATGTGTATGTGTATGTGTATGTGTATGTGTATGTGTATGTGTATGTGTATGTGTATGTGTATGTGTATGTGTATGTGTATGTGTATGTGTATGTGTATGTGTATGTGTATGTGTATGTGTATGTGTATGTGTATGTGTATGTGTATGTGTATGTGTATGTGTATGTGTATGTGTATGTGCAGTGACGGATCTAGATTTCTTTGGCGGGGTGGGGGGCCAAAAAATGGTGGGGCGCCAAGGACGTTGGGAAGAAGAAAAATTTGACCTTTGATCCACAAATCCCATTGGAAAACATAAGCCGGATGCTAAAAATTTTGTAATTTCTCTAAAAAAGTAAACAACTTTTCATATAGCGGTCAACTTGAACTTTTTCTCACTTTATCCTAGTTTTAAACGACATTTTGTGAGTTAAAATTGTTATAAAATTATTTAGTATCTCAAAAAGTATATTGATAAATCCACGGGGGGGGGGCATTGCCTTCCCGGCTCCCCTACATCCGCTATTGTGTATGTATAAATATTTCCGTGTGTGTGCTTGTATATGTGTATGTGCATGTGTGTTTTGCTTGCAAACGTGTTAGCTGGGGTTTTGTCTTCGGTAGGAAAGGATCGAGCTCAACATAGCTACAGTAGTACACGGACAGCTAGCTATCTGCAATGGCAAATTCCACCACCTTCCTCTGGTCCATGTCTCTGATGCAGCCAGGACGGGAATTGGAATGGGGAAGCTCAGATTGGTCTGTAGAGGATTCTTTTTTAATTTGTTTGTAACACCAGCAACCCAACACACACAGCGCTTTAAAGAGGAGGGGATATCGACGTCATTTCTTCTCAGTCAGTTCATCCAGGTTATTCGTCTCTTTTTCCCACCCCAACCATCCAGCCTCCTTGGTCTTAAAGTTCTTCTTACCCATACGCCACTCTAGTCTTGTAACACTCGGCGTCGTCATCATCATTATTTTTGCCATCATCACCGTCAACGTCGTCATCGTCATCGTCATGGTTGAAGGTTGTCCATGAATTTCTATCTTTCCCCTTCTCTATACAGTCCACATTACATTCTTCATGGTCATCACAGTCGCGTAGCAATTTCGCCACGTCCCTCAGAGTTCAACTTCTCTCTCTCTCTCTCTCTCTCTCTCTCTCTCTCTCTCTCTCTCTCTCTCTCTCTCTCTCTCTCTCTCTCTCTCTCTCTCTCTCTCTCTCTCTCTCTCTCTCTCTCTGCAATCCTCAGAAAAAAATAATCACCTCCACGTACATAGATACACACATACACACGTACATACGTACACACATACACACGTACACACACACATACACACATACACACGTACACACATACACACACATATTCGCGCTTATTATAAATCTCAACGTCCAGACAAATAGAGGACGTCCAGAGTTACGCAATCTCGCGCGAACACGCAAGCGAACTCGCGTATAAAGATGGACGATCGCTTAATGAGGTCACGGCCGCCATTGTGTCCTAGTTATTGTAACCAATCACCGACGGACCTATCATTGCCGCTTGACGCCGCTGACCTATTAATAAATATGGGACAAGAAACGAAGACCGAATCGATAATCCCGTGCCGAATTTGTAATCCCATGTCATGCGGTGTCTGTGTGTCTCTGTGTGTGTGTGTGTGTGTGGCCGTGCCGTGTTTGCTTGCTTGCTTGTTTGTCTGTGAGCACGTTTGTGTGCATGTGTGAATGTGTGCGTGAGTGTGTGTATGTGTGTGTGGGTGTGTGTGTGTGGATGGATGGATGTGTGGAAGAAACATTTGGGTGGTCCGACGTATCCAGAGGTTGAAAATGTCTAGGAAAAAATAACTTTAATGGAAATGCTGATTCTAAAACTCAATGTTTTCCTATCATACAAAAGACGGGGCAAACAAATATGCCCGGCAATGGAATAAAATAAAGAATGAAAAAGAAAGAAAGAAAGAGAAAAAGAGAGAGATTGTGTGTGTGTGAGAGAGAGAGAGAGAGAGAGAGAGAGAGAGAGAGAGAGAGAGAGAGAGAGAGAGAGAGAGAGAGAGAGAGAGGAAAGAGAGAGATTTCTTATTAATGATTCTGGCATCGCTGAAATGATGAGCCGGGTCCTAGGATAGCACCGGTTATATTAATGTCAATCAATCCGAACTGTTCTTCTCCGAGTCACCCTTGTGTGACAGTGTGTGTATTTGCATGTGTGTGTGTGTGTGTTTGTATTTCTTAGTGTAAGTTCAACTTTCATTGTATGTATGTGTTTTCGCTTGTGCATTGCGATAAAATGCACATACATACACATACACACACATACATACACATACACAAAGGTACAACATCATACATTGTATGTAATATATCTTATACGCCATGACAGTACTCTCCATGTGTATTTTTATGTGTGAATGCTTCTTGCGCGTGCGAATGTGCGGATTGTGCGGCGAAACCAGCGACAACACAATGAGTTGAAAAGTTTTCTTTTAATGTGGTTCTTCAAAGGAGAGCAACATGAACAGCGAACAAGAAGAACACAAACAATTGAATTGAATTGAATTGAATTGAATGCTCCATTCAGGACTTGTTTAGCCGTGAGAACGTTTGTAAAGCACAGTTACAAATGGCAGCATGAACAACACAGTAATAGCTTAAGATACAAATACAGTAGCACAACATGTGGGCACTTACATACATACATACATACATACATACATACATACATACATACATACATACATACATACATACATACATACATACATACATACATACATACATACATACATACATACATACATACATACATACATACATACATACATACATACATACATACATACATACATACATACATACATACATACATACATACATACATACATACATACATACATACATACATACATACATACATACATACATACATACATACATACATACATACATACATACATACATACATACATACATACATACATACATACATACATACATACATACATACATACATACATACATACATACATACATACATACATACATACATACATACATACATACATACATACATACATACATACATACATACATACATACATACATACATACATACATACATACATACATACATACATACATACATACATACATACATACATACATACATACATACATACATACATACATACATACATACATACATACATACACACGCACACATATATAATCATGTTAGTGCGAGCATGCGCACACAGTAAACGAATCGAATCTCACTTCACGCTCCACATAACAAATATGAAATTGTACACACACACACACACAAACGCTATAAATAGCATAAATACACCGACCCACGTGACTTGTGATGTCACCTCAATAAACGTCATCCTCGGTGTCCTTTATGTAAATCTTTATAAACGATCACTCACACATAAACACGCCAAGATGATGATGATGATGATGATGATAGTGATTATCTATTATGGTGACGGTGAGGATAATGATGATGATAACGATGATGATGATGATGATGTTGATGATGATGATGATGATGATGATTATGATGATGATGATGATGATGATGATGATGATGATGATGATGATGATGATGATGATGAGGAGGAGGAGGAGGAGGATGAGGATGACGGTGATGATGATGATGATGATGATGGTGGTGATGATGATGGTGGTGGTGATGATGATGATGATGATGATGATGATGATGATGATGATGATGATGACGATAACAACGACGCTGACAATCAGTGGAGCTGCAGAAGCTGAGCGATCATTATTGGATGTCATGAATTAGAATAAACTGTGGTGTCGGATTAGCGTGGACATGAAGACAATGAAGAGGATGGTGTTGTTGTTGAGGTGTTAACGATGACGTGATTGTCGTTGTAGTTGTCGTAATTGTTGTGGTCATCGTCATTATAATGGCACTGCATGGTTTATGGTTATGATGGTGGTGGTGGTGGTGGTGACGAAGACGACGACGACGACGACGATGATGATGACGACGACGACAATGATGATGATGATGACGACGACGACAATGATGATGATGATGATGATGATGATGATGATGATGATGATGACGACGACGACGATGGTGATGATGATGATGATGATCGTGGTGATGATGTTGTTGTCGATGATGATGGTGGTGGTGATGATGTTATTGTTGATGATGATATTTTAAGTTATCAATGGTTGGTGATTGTCGTAATGTCAATGATGCGTTTATTAAATAATTCATTAAATTTAAATTATTTAATATCCGGTGGCGTTAGTTGTTGGAAGGTTCGATTCAATCCACTTTCACAACAAAACATATTTGTCTACCGCTAGCACGACAACTTAAGACAAATTACTTAAGCATAAACGTGACACGAGTTAGAGGTGTTTTGGTTTATGAGTGAATGTAACGGGTAAAAATGTAAAATAAAACAAACAAATGTTTTGAGAGCTACTACAGATTCTAACAAAAAAGCCTACACCTTCAAACTTTTAATAATAGGCAATATATAGAATACATCATTTGTTTGATATTTAGGCCACTCAGTTTAATCACGGAGACGTCAACTCAAAAAAAACTGTCAACAAATATTAAAATTAAAAAAATATCAACAGAGAAATCGAGATAATTTTCTGTTAAATTCGAAAGTTTATAAACACAGAGCAGCTGACAGGTAGAGTTTTTTGAAAATGCTTACTACGCTCCAATGCACTCAATTCAGTTTAAATCAAGCCTTCATTTGTGGGTTATCTTGTTAAAATTGTTAAGCCATAAAAATTATGTTTCTTTTTGCTTTTCAACTTTCCGAGTTTTTAATACCATTGTTGTTATCGTGAATTAGTAGCTTGCTTGAGCCACGCGACGTTGGGACTCTTCACCACTTAAAAAACCAACTTCCCATTATCCAATTGAATTGAAATTTGTCGGGTTTATTTGTCGCTGCGAACTTTACATTTTAATAAATTTTCAGATCAATTGGACAACATTTGAGTGAGTTATAAAATGAAATCAATTAAAACTTTTAAATAATTGCTTAAATTACAAATTTTATGTAGAGAAACAAGTTTCATATTTTTATTTTTTCTAAAGAAAACGATATTTAATGTTCAAATGTAAACA
>OZ022242.1:3014665-3032165 GCA_963978895.1 Erpobdella octoculata
AGTGTGTGAGTGTGTGTGTGTGTGTGTGTGTGTGTGTGTGTGTGTGTGTGTGTGTGTGTGTGTGTGTGTGTGTGTGTTAAAGAAGTATAAAAGAAGGGAAGGGGTAATTTGGTAAAGCAGGCGCAGAGATGAATAGGTTATGAAATGGATGAATGGATATGGTTTCGCTTTCATTTAATACAGCAGATAGATGATCTAAAAACTAAATTACACACACGCACAAATGAATGAATGAATCAAATTTACGATTGAATGAATGGAAGAGAGAAAGAAGAAGAGTGAGATTAACAATCAGAGACAGATGAGAATCGAATGGAAACAATAAAAAAGAAGAAGTAAATTAATTCGTTTTTTACATGCGTCATAAAATTTTCAACATCAGACGCACCGACCGATCAGGAGCCACATTGGAGCTCCGCCACGTTCAGTCATGCTCGACATTGCATCATTATGCAGTCTCATTATGCATTGCATCGTTATGCGTTGTCTCATCATGCATTGCATCGCTATGCGTTGTTTCATTATGCATTGCATCGTTATGCGTTGTCTCATCATGCATTGCGTCGTTATGCATTTGTCTCATTATGTATTGCATCGTAACGCATTGCATCATTATGCTATGCATCATTATGCATTGTTTCATTGCGTTCTCCCATCATTATGCATTATCTCATTATGCATGCATTGATTCATTATACAGCAACCAAAATTTAAACAAAATGGCTGATTGGAAACGAGTTGTGATTTTTTTTATATTTTTGGCTTTTGTTTGTTTTGATCGAGTCTAATCTAAGTGCTAATAAAATAAAAGTATATTGATTTTTCTTATAGAAAAAATAACATTAAAACTTCAACGCGTGTTTTTTAATATGCAAATTTTAAAACTTTATCGCTTCATGGAGCATTCGCGGCAGCCATTTTGAGCCATCATAATCACAACCATATTGAACTCATTCAATGCTGAAACCCACCCACGTAGGTACCTGCTATAAGGTGAGTTTGTTAAAGTCCGGAGGCGCGGTGGTGAAGCGGTCAAGTCTTGGACTTCTACGCTTCAGGTACCCCGTTCGATTCCTGTGCGGAATCTCACATCGCGTAAACATCCTTGGGCAAGGAGTTCACTCTTACGTCTCAGGTCAACTCAATCTTTTCGTCAACTTGTGGCCGACTTTATGAGTACCAGCTTAGGCTAGGTAATAATAAGGAGCAGCCTATGAAAAGCGTGGGCGGCAGGTAACTGTGTGGACTAAGGCTCCACAACGCGCTGCTTTCTGGAGCCTTAGTCGCTTGTTAAGGCGCTTTAAATGTGGATTATTATTACATGCAGATGATCCTAGGTATTGTTAGAATTATTATTACATGTAGATGATCCTAGGTATTGTTAGGAGGTGAATTCTACTTAATATGATTTCTTTATAAAATTTAAATAGTTGTTTTGTCAAAAACAGTTTATTGCATTTAAAAAAAAATAGTTTATAAAAAATCGAATTCCTATTTTTATCTAACTAAGAAGACAAAAAAAATTCTGTTAAATTATTTGCATTGCCGATTAATTTCTAACTCATTTGGATACATTATCTGCATATCTGCATATCTGTATATCCGCTTATTTGCATATCCATTTAATTGCATATTCGACTGCATATTACGTAATATGTTCGACAGTTTTTAAAGCGACGTACAAATCCTAAAAGATTTCAAGGCCACCTACCACAAGCTCTGTATACGTGTGTACAATGAATAAACAAAGCTGCCCACACGCCCTACACCTGAACTTTACCCTTTGGACGATCCGCTATCCGAGGAATTTGAATCCCCCCGAAAAAGCACATACATCACTGTGAGTTTTTTACTTCCACGCCGTTTACGGTCTTTCCCCCGTAGTAGACGTGTATATAAAAAAGGCACCACAGAATATATAATCGCACATTAAACAAAAAAGAAAAGAAAAAGTAGACCGATATTATGAATTCTTCAAAGTATTCAAACGTTCGGAAGAAGACGCCGGTATCGAACTGTTCATCTTATGTGCTTGCTTCCGTTACTCCTTATCCTCGTCTCTTGTCTCTTCCTCTTCCTCTTCCTCTTCCCGGGTCAAAGGCTAATTACAGCCCCGTGTGAGTTTCCTTGAGTTTGGCCGGTAGCGTCATGCCTGTTGAAGGAGTGTAGGGGGTTGGAGGGGTGGGGGTGGCGGAAGAAAAGCAAAGCATGAAAAGGCCGTTCAATGGAGTTGTGTGGTGTGGTGTGGTGTGGTGTGGTGTTGTGTTGTGTTGTGTTGTGTTGTGTTGTGTTGTGTTGTGTTGTGTTGTGTTGTGTTGTGTTGTGTTGTGTTGTGTTGTGTTGTGTTGTGTTGTGTTGTGTGTGTTGTGTTGTGTGGTGTGGTGTTGTGTGGTGTGGTTTGGTGTGGTGTGGTGTGGTGTGGTGTGGTGTGGTGTGGTGTGGTGTGGTGTGGGAGGAAGAGGAAAGAAGAGGAGCGATGAATGAGATTGAATGAGAGATTAAGCAAAGAAGTGAAAGGGGGAGAGAGGGAGAGAGAAGAAAGAAAGAAAGAAAACGAATAAAGAGAGAGAGAGAGAGAGAGAGAGAGAGAGAGAGAGAGAGACAGAGAGAGAGAGAGAGAGAGAGAGAGAGAGAAAGAGAGAGAGAGAGAAAGAGAGAGAGAGAGAGAGAGAGAGAGAGAGAGAGAGAGAGAGAGAAGAGAGAGAGGGGAAAAGAAAGAGAGAGTGAGAGATAGAGATAGAGAGAAACTGGTGACAGTTGTGCAATGTGCAATCAAGGGACGTAACGCGGAATGACGAAGTGAAATGAAAAGATTTTCCACTGAAGTATTCAATTTGCTTCAATCAAGCATTTCCAACTTTTCAAATTTGCACCTTTTCAGTGCCTCGCACCGCTACCCACCCCACCCCCTACTATCTGCAAGCTCTCCAGGGGCCATGGTGACGAGGGTGACGGGGGGGTGAATAGTTCGGTAAAACGTCAGCTGATCCGGGCAGGTTAAATTAAATGAATGTAGTACAAAGTTAAGCGCTCAATGGAAAATCTTGTTTTTTTCTGTCTCTCAAATAATTTTTTTATATTATTCTCTGCAATTTTTTTCCATCCGCTCTTTCCATCCGCTCTAGTGATCCGCTCGCTCCATCCAGTCAATTACCGTAAAGGTCCTAGAGAGCGGACACCCTCGTGAAAGAGCATACAAAAAGTCCACTTCTCGTGTCTGTCCGTTCTCCGGGAACATCCTAACATGGGCCAAATACAGATTTAAGAAATTCCGTTCTGAACAAAAGTGTCCGTTGCTCTTAGCAGCCGCTCTTGAGGGTGCCGCTCTAGAGCACTTTTACTGGATTTCTTACCTTTTCTCTACTTTCCTATTTTCATTTCATTTTCTAACATTTTATTAATTTAATGGTTTAATGTACGGCAACTCTAAATGGACAAAACCCTGACAGAACTTCATAAGGCGTTCACGCGCGACGTATACAAATAAATACAAGAAGCCGGAATTCAAACTTTAACGCTACTTAAATCCCAGACAATCAATCAGATTAAAGCAGAGTACAAAGAACATACAGCAGCTTTTAAATTTTTCGAGGGGTCGGATGATTTTATCACCAGCAAAGAACTATAATTCCACTCCATTTCCGGTGTGTTTTACATGCGCGGGCAAAACGGGAGCATAGAAATGTCATCGATCACGTGACAGCGCATCGACCCGCTCCTATATTGTCATGCTAATATCGCCCGCCGGAACAGGAAAAGAGAAGTTAGTTGAAAATAATTGATTTTTCAATTATATTTACTGAATATATTAGGGATGTGCCCGTTTATTTTTATGTGTGATATTATAACTCTGCGTGACGAGGATGTTATGATGTGCTGAAATTTAACGGCGCTCCACTTCAATCGTTGAAATCGAGTGCAGAAAAAATGCTTAACCGGTGATGTGACTGTCCCGTTGCATCGTACGTGGAGTGACGGGTTCGAATCCGGCAGTTTGATTTATGCTTTAATTCTTAAATAGAAAAACCCTTCTAAATGTTGATTGCCGTTGATATTTTTTTAAATTATTCACAGTATAA
Source organism: Erpobdella octoculata (assembly GCA_963978895.1). Classification (NCBI taxonomy): domain Eukaryota; kingdom Metazoa; phylum Annelida; class Clitellata; order Hirudinida; family Erpobdellidae; genus Erpobdella; species Erpobdella octoculata. Next base: position 3,018,745 of record OZ022242.1, read on the forward strand.
TGAGTATGTATAAATAGTACAATTATAATTCAGAAAATATGAAAATGTAGTCAATTTATTCACACAATCTCCCACTTAATATTCAAATTTCATTTTCGCATACCTGACGACGGACGGTCAGAGTAGCGGGTGCAGTAGACCCAGGCAGGCCAGGGCAGGGGGTTGCTTTTCACGCCTGGTTCAGCCGGGTTCTGGGCAGTACTCGAGGGTTCAGAGCTGCTGCTTTCTTGGCTTATCTTATGCTGCGATTCCATGGACTTTTTGTGGTTCACCTTACTCGAGTCCAGCACCACGCTGGTGTTCTTGACAGATTTTTCGGTCGTCGCCTCGTTCTTCTTAAAACTTCCAGTTTTTCCACTGATCTTAGGACTACTCCTGGCGTCGTTAAAAGATTTCCGTAAACGCTTTTCCGATAAGAGAAAACCGCCGTCTTTCGACCAAGGTCGATCTTCTGCTAGTCCAGTCAACGAGCTGCTGTGACGGCCGCCATCATTTTGGAGTGTTTTCTGGACGTTGAGCGGGTATAAACAGTTGGGAAGATCTTCTGAATTCGTCAGACCTTTACCGGCAGCTGCATGAGTGATCCAGTAGTTGTCGTTTATGCCGAGCATTGCGGTATCGAGTCTCGGGAAAGATCGCTGCTGATGCAACTGCTGTTGGTGTTGTTGTTGTTGTTGTTGTTGTTGTTGTTGTTGTTGTTGTTGTTGTAAAGCCACGTTGAGATAAGAAAATGAAGGAAACGATTTGTTGAAGTAACCAGGATCTTGGCAGTTTTGTTTACTTTTCGCCAGAAATCGATACAACATGGCTGCCGAAAAAATGGCCGCCGAACGGTTGCCGCTTCCGCCGAAAAAAGGCAGGTCTTGTAGCGTCGACTTGAGAGCGGGGTTGAGAGTTTGGAAATTACCTTTGCTTCCTTCATCGTCTATGAAATTCTTAAAATTCAGTCCGTCCGTTGTGTTATTGCTGACCGTCCCGACTTCCTCCCTATCTTCGTCGGGTGAAAACTTATCATCGTCTTCGTCGTCGTCGACGTCTATGTTGACGCTCTGATCGTCTTCTTTCGAAGAAACGCCGCTGGCGACCGACGGCGAGCGTTCCAAGATGGCGTCGATGAAAAACCCTTTTGAAACCGTTTTCGTTTGCCGGCTGGTTTGTTGTTGTAGTTGTGTCTGGATTTTTGTCGTTCCGTGGACGTCATCACTGCTTCTCCTTTCCGTTCTCGAGTCGACGACCGCCATTTTGGAACTGTTATCTCCGTTGAATTTCGTGTCTTTTCTGGCTGCGTCCGGTTCGCTGCTGTTCACGTGACAGGCGTGAGTGTAACATTTGAACTTGTTGATGGAATTAATCGGACTCCTCTTCAGGAGGAGCGAGGCCGCTTCCGCTTCCGCGTCATCTTCAAAAGAGTCCGCATTGACGCTACTGTCACGGCGACATTTGATATAATTCGCCGTCTCGGCAGACGATACTGAATCTTCGGAAACAATGCGGCTGTCTGAATTTTCTTCAACTTCCTCTTCGTCTTCGTCGCAGCGACTTCCGCTTTCGTAACGGCTCGGATCCAGCATGGTATCGAAGACTGTAAAAGTGAATACGTTGTTTTAAAAAAAAAATATACAGACACCGTGTTTTATACCTTAAAAATTCAGAAAACGGTTAAACGACGACAATGATCAAATATATTTTTTTTTGTACCAGCCCTTTTTGTTAGCGCCGCAAATCGGAGTGTAAATACAATAATAGGAAACAATTTAATGCTATAAATAAATAAATAAATAAACGAATAAATAAATAAATTAAATAAATGAATTGAATAAAAACTTTTCATCTTTGTCGGACTACAAAAAAAAATAGAAAGAGAATCCGACTGAAGCTCTGCATTAAAAAACGTTTGACATCCGGTGCAACTAAACAACAATTGAACAATCGCAACGCCAGGCATACAAATAAATAGTTGGAATAATTTAATAGCGAATAGAAACAACGAAATTTAAACGTTATACTTTTTTCATTAAACGTTTTTTTATTGTAAATTTTTTATAAAAAAAAGTTTAATGTTCATTTCAAAGCACCGAACCAGTATAAATAAACAAGAAGTTTATTAAAGTAAAAGCGTTTAATTTATTATTTATTTTACACTTATTGTGTGTAAGAAAAAAAACAAAAAACTCAGATTAAAAAACCATTGAATAAATTTAAAACACCTATTAAAATAAATTAAAAAAAAACAATAAATAAATTAATATTTTTATTGTAACGTGAAAAAATGTAAACAGTCGCAAAATCATATTTTTGTCACTCACGCTTTAGACTTGTATGAAAGAAATAAGAAGAATATCCAGCAAGAGGAAGAGATGGCTTTATGCGATTCAATAATAATCGGAAAAAAATTATGAAGTCCTCAAAACCTCGTTCACTTTTATACCATCTCTAATCAATTACTTTGTATCTATATACACTCAACCGCACACAATGCACACCAGTATATATATACACATGCATATGTATACACATATATGTATATAATATGCGTGTGTCTTTGTGTGGATGTGTGTGTGGGTATACAATTGTGCATCTACTCACACTCACCACATAGCGTATTAATTTTTATATAAACGTCGCTATATCAAGCAAGCACTAACACAGTCACGGGTGCCTCCTCCTACCTCCCTGTGTGTCCACACATGCACACAAAAAATGGTCTCATTAATATGCACGCATTAATATTCATGTAAACACATACAAAAACACAAGGAGACGTAGAAAGCATCGGAAACAATACAATTAATCTCAGATTAAAAAGTCCTGGTGTCGAATTCAATTAGACGGACGTCCGACCACGACTCCGCCTTCCAATTTAAGACCGCCACTGGAAAACTTACCGGTAGGCGTGGCTGTCTTTTAGCGATTGACGTGTCATCTTGCGATGGGTGGACTGAATTTAAATTCAAATCATCCAGATGGCTCAATGCAGCTGGCAGCTATGAGCGAGACTCTCATTGGGCTGAGTCTCATTCGTGGCCGTCCAATGGCTGGTGAGGAGAAGATTGAATTTTTCATTGAGGAATCAAACCGGAGTGTTGTGACTATCAAGACTTGATGGCATACCAGCAACCCCGAGGCTGTCTTTCATCGCTCGTCTTGCAATTAACTCTCTCCCAAATTTAATGAGAACCCCTATCCTTGTAAGCGTGCTTTTTGTCTTTCTTTTGGTTTGTGTGTATGTATGCGTGTGTGAGTGTGTGTGTGTGTGTGTGTATGTATGTGTGTGTGTATTTCACTCTCTGTGCGTGTGTAATGGGAAAATTTAGTTTGGTGGTCTGGATATGTGGGTATGTGATTGAACAATCAATTGAAAGGGGGGTTGAAAATTAATTTTATGAAAATGATAATAAATGTAAGACTTCATTACAGTTTTTTTTAATAAAAAAAATTGCAATTTATTTTAAAGCTGAAATTTATGTTATTGATTTATTCACGACATGCCTCTACATAACAAGTAAATAACAAAGACAAACATTTTTAGAAAAAAAAAACTGAAAAACAAAATCCAAACTAACAAACTCTCTCACTCGCAATAACAAATTAATTTGGATTAAATGCACGCTCTTAAGCATTTATGTGCACAGACGTTTCAAAACAACGTGCATACACACATGCACACATGCACGCCTGCACGTGAATTAGCGCGAACACACGGACAAACAAATGCGCAACTCATCATCGTCATGAGAATCATTGTCATTAAGTTTGTTCTTAACAGCTCCTTGTTCATTCTACAACAGCAGAATACCAATGAGCTTCAAGCATTGTTTTTCAAAATAAAACTTAAAACACACTTTCTCATCCTGTCCTTTCTTATTTTTTCTCGAGTCTCTCTCTCTCTCTCACACACACACACACACACACACACGCACGCACGCACGCACGCACGCACACACACACACACACACACACACACACACACACACGCACGCACGCACGCACACACACACACACACGCACACACACACACACTCCCCTTTCTTTCATTTTCATTTTTCTTCTGTTCCATGTTCCATTTATCTTAACTTCTTAACCACACACAATCACTGTCTCTTTAGAAGTTGGACTATTTTTAACATCCGACCCGACCCTACCGGCGAAAAGTTCGAAATACCTCTAACGCAAGAATTCAAATTAATTTAATGTAATTTTAAATGACTGAAGAAGAGAAGCGTGACGTAGTAAGTCTCAAAAACTTGTTTGTGGTTTCAAATTAAAACAACCAAGTAGTACTATAAGTTTATTATTTTTAGTTTTTTAGCTGCCCCCGTAAGGGCCTCCAAAGATTGCAGACGCCTCCCATATTTCAGGAAGACACCGCGGGATATTGGGTTTAGTTTTCAACTAGCAATAACCACGCCTCGGATAAACCTCACTGGCTATGGTACCGCCACTGCGCAAAGCTGACATTGCGGTGCAACTAAAAACCTAAATGTAGAATCGGGTCATCTGGCCATGGTGTTTTTCAAAAAACAAATGCATTGTTTTGACATTCCTTATTTGAATCTTTTGAAGCTTTCTGAACAAGCTCTAACTTTTTTATATTACAAATTCTAACTTTTTTATATTACAAATTCTAACTTTTTTATATTACAAATTCTAACTTTTTTATATTACAAATTCTAACTTTTTTATATTACAAATTCTAACTTTTTTATATTACAAATTCTAACTTTTTTATATTACAAATTCTAACTTTTTTATATTACAAATTCTAACTTTTTTATATTACAAATTCTAACTTTTTTATATTACAAATTCTAACTTTTTTATATTACAAATTCTAACTTTTTTATATATATTACAAATTCTAACTTTTTTATATTACAAATTCTAACTTTTTTATATTACAAATTCTAACTTTTTTATATTACAAATTCTAACTTTTTTATATTACAAATTCTAACTTTTTTATATTACAAATTCTAACTTTTTTATATTACAAATTCTAACTTTTTTATATTACAAATTCTAACTTTTTTATATTACAAATTCTAACTTTTTTATATTACAAATTCTAACTTTTTTATATTACAAATTCTAACTTTTTTATATTACAAATTCTAACTTTTTTATATTACAAATTCTAACTTTTTTATATTTCAAATCTTATAGTTTTGGCCGAATGAAAGTAGACAATTTAATTTAATTTTACGATATTACGGGGAACATTTAAGTCAGTGAACAGATAAATACTTCTACTCATCTTACAACAGGGTTTTCAAGAAATTCATAGGTGTCGCCAACAACTATATATGTTTTGTATCGTAAAAATATTACCCAGGTGAATATTAAGCAACAGGTTTTGTAATTACTATGACGATGGACATTTTTGTTGTCACAATATGCTTCTTTAATTTATTTTTTTAAATAATTTTGTTTCTTAAATTTTATTTTTGCCTAATTAAACAATATTTTTTTTGAAGTAGGTGAACTATAAAACGTTCGCGAACATCCCATGGACATCCCACGGACATTCGGACAAGTGAAAGTTAATAAAAGCATGTAAAAAAATGACTGTTGTATCAAAAATGGTTTGATAAATCTTTTTTCCAGGCCGTTGTCTGATGTCTGAATCAATAAGTTTGTGGACCTGAAGCATCCTACCTACCGGATATTTTATCCATCCGGTTGCATAGCCATTCGATCCGAACGGAACCGTTTTTAAGTATCATCGTTGCATTTCCTTTAAGTTTGAAACTCGTATCGTCACAGAGACCAAGGACAACAATAGCACGAGGAGAGTAGCTTCAATGACACGGTGACTGCTGCAACAGCAACTCCTCCAGCGAGAAGAAAAAGCGAAACGGGAAACTGAAATGAAAGAATTACGACGTCGAAGAAAAAGACTAAACGCCATCAAAGGCTATTTTTGAAGAACAGCGCCAGTTTTTTTGCACGCTCTTGCGATTTATGGCCTCCCGGAAATGTGGCATCCAAAGACAACAACTAAATCGTTGCTCAGTTGTAGCCACAATGCTGCTCAGTTGTAGCCACAATGTTGCTCAGTTGTAACCACTATGTTGATCAGTTGTAACCACAACATTTCTCAGTTGTAACCACAACATTTCTTAGTTGTAACCACAACATTTCTCAGTTGTAACCACTACGCTGATCAATTGTAACCACAACATTTCTCAGTTGTAACCACAATGCTGATCAATTGTAACCACAATGCTGCTCAGTTGTAACCACAATGTTGCTCAGTTGTAACCACAATGTTGCCTAGTTGTAACCACTGTGTTGATCAGTTGTAACCACTATGTTGTTCAGTTGTAACCACAACATTTCTCAGTTGTAAGCACAACATTTCTCAGTTGTAACCACAAGGCTGCTCAGTCGTAATCACATTTCTCAGTTGTAACCACAAAGCTGCTCAATTGTAACCACAATGTTGCTCAGTTGTAACCATAGTTTTACTCAGAAAGAGAGAGAGAGAGAGAGAGAGAGAGAGAGAGAGAGAGAAATAAAGAGGAGAAAGAAATAAAGAGAAATAGACAGAGATAAAAAAATGAAACCGAAATATATGCGCTTTATTGTTTCATTTCCTCGTATAGCGAAAACGATAATGAAGAGCTGGCTGAGAAGACATAAATGGGACGCCTAGTAGGTAGTAGAATTCAATCGCGACCATTTAGCATGAAGTCAAAAGAAATTAGCAATAATTATTATAAAACGAATCTGTTATTTATGTCAGCCACTTTTGGTTGTTTTTTTTTTTAAATTTGTTAAGAAGAAGCAGACCGAGGCGTTTCAATTGATTTCGCGGTCTTTTGTTATGGAAACGAAGGACGCGATTTCCGCCACGTAATCTTTACTGTTTTCTATAACTTTTATGAAGTAGGGATGAGCGATTTTGAAATAATATAAAAATAAAAAATAAATACGAGCCTTTTGTTGGGGTAAGTAGTAGAAGCGCGATTAGGCTTAACAAATAATAGAGGTTGCGCAACAAGCTAAATTTTATGATACAATATTACATTTTATAAATAGAAAAATAAGTATAATTCACTTATAAATAAATATACAAATAAAGAAAAAAATGAATAAATAAATAAATAAATAAATAAATAAATAAATGAATGAATGAATGAATGAATGAATGAATGAATGAATGAATGAATGAATGAATGAATGAATGAATGAATGAATGAATGAATGAATGAATGAATGAATGAATGAATGAATGAATGAATGAATGAATGAATGAATGAATGAATGAATGAATGAATGAATGAATGAATGAATGAATGAATGAATGAATGAATGAATGAATGAATGAATGAATGAATGAATGAATGAATGAATGAATGAATGAATGAATGAATGAATGAATGAATGAATGAATGAATGAATGAATGAATGAATGAATGAATGAATGAATGAATGAATGAATGAATGAATGAATGAATGAATGAATGAATGAATGAATGAATGAATGAATGAATGAATGAATGAATGAATGAATGAATGAATGAATGAATGAATGAATGAATGAATGAATGAATGAATGAATGAATGAATGAATGAATGAATGAATGAATGAATGAATGAATGAATGAATGAATGAATGAATGAATGAATGAATGAATGAATGAATGAATGAATGAATGAATGAATGAATGAATGAATGAATGAATGAATGAATGAATGAATGAATGAATGAATGAATGAATGAATGAATGAATGAATGAATGAATGAATGAATGAATGAATGAAGGAATGAATGAATGAATGAATGAATGAATGAATGAATGAATGAATGAATGAATGAATGAATGAATGAATGAATGAATGATAAAGTGGAGGATTGTAATTTCAGTTTTGGTTGAAAAAAGTAAGTAGGTGGAACTTTATTCTGAACGTCAATAAGTAATGTTTTAGTCTCACTCACTCACTCACTCACTCACTCACTCACTCACTCACTCACTCACTCACTCACTCACTCACTCACTCACTCACTCACTCACTCACTCACTCACTCACTCACTCACTCACTCACTCACTCACTCACTCACTCACTCACTCACTCACTCACTCACTCACTCACTCACTCACTCACTCACTCACTCACTCACTCACTCACTCACTCACTCACTCACTCACTCACTCACTCACTCACTCACTCACTCACTCACTCACTCACTCACTCACTCACTCACTCACTCACTCACTCACTCACTCACTCACTCACTCACTCACTCACTCACTCACTCACTCACTCACTCACTCACTCACTCACTCACTCACTCACTCACTCACTCACTCACTCACTCACTCACTCACTCACTCACTCACTCACTCACTCACTCACTCACTCACTCACTCACTCACTCACTCACTCACTCACTCACTCACTCACTCACTCACTCACTCACTCACTCACTCACTCACTCACTCACTCACTCACTCACTCACTCACTCACTCACTCACTCACTCACTCACTCACTCACTCACTCACTCACTCACTCACTCACTCACTCACTCACTCACTCACTCACTCACTCACTCACTCACTCACTCACTCACTCACTCACTCACTCACTCACTCACTCACTCACTCACTCACTCACTCACTCACTCACTCACTCACTCACTCACTCACTCACTCACTCACTCACTCACTCACTCACTCACTCACTCACTCACTCACTCACTCACTCACTCACTCACTCACTCACTCACTCACTCACTCACTCACTCACTCACTCACTCACTCACTCACTCACTCACTCACTCACTCACTCACTCACTCACTCACTCACTCACTCACTCACTCACTCACTCACTCACTCACTCACTCACTCACTCACTCACTCACTCACTCACTCACTCACTCACTCACTCACTCACTCACTCACTCACTCACTCACTCACTCACTCACTCACTCACTCACTCACTCACTCACTCACTCACTCACTCACTCACTCACTCACTCACTCACTCACTCACTCACTCACTCACTCACTCACTCACTCACTCACTCACTCACTCACTCACTCACTCACTCACTCACTCACTCACTCACTCACTCACTCACTCACTCACTCACTCACTCACTCACTCACTCACTCACTCACTCACTCACTCACTCACTCACTCACTCACTCACTCACTCACTCACTCACTCACTCACTCACTCACTCACTCACTCACTCACTCACTCACTCACTCACTCACTCACTCACTCACTCACTCACTCACTCACTCACTCACTCACTCACTCACTCACTCACTCACTCACTCACTCACTCACTCACTCACTCACTCACTCACTCACTCACTCACTCACTCACTCACTCACTCACTCACTCACTCACTCACTCACTCACTCACTCACTCACTCACTCACTCACTCACTCACTCACTCACTCACTCACTCACTCACTCACTCACTCACTCACTCAGCTGTACCTGTACAACTTCATATCATTCAAGCGATGGTGGACAGCCAGGTACCGATTCGCTCTGTCTATTATTTTATTTTAGATTATATTTATTTTATATTTCAATCCGGTACATTCCCTTTTGCTTTCATGTCAGACATAAACTTTTGTTCAGCTTCATTGCTAACTGACAATCGTATTGTTTCTATTTTACCGGAAGCCTGTTCAGGATTTGATGTGCAAGCTCTTTTTCTAGTTTTTGATATTTTGTTTTAAATCATAAAAAATGAACTTGCGATGACTTTTATAACAGCAATTTGTTTTCATAAAACTAGAATATACACGTTTAAGCAACCAGTAGAATCAAATTAATTTTTGAATCTAGCGTTAATATTTATTTTGAACTATTTAAATTTTATATGGGGTTATGCAATGGTTTTTTTTATATTGCTTTTCTGGTTCAATGTTTGTGGTTGTCTGAGGTTTCATAATTTGATTAAGTACTGTCAATTTTCTAAATATAAAAATCTGAAACTTAGAATAAATATAAATTTATTTATAATTAAGGACTCCCTTCAAACCTAAGTGCATTAAAAATGTTGAAGAAGAAAACCATGCATCATCTTTTTGGGGTCAGCTGGATAAATCATTTGAGGGTAGCTGAGTCAACCTTTTCTGGTTGGGTTGAATCTACAGAAACGGACCTACGGAGATTTTTTGTTTATCCCCATTATATTTTCAGAATATCCTAAAAATATTTTGCAGTTGCTGAATTTATTCTTTTTTTTAGATTTTTTAACCACTTAACCGAATTTTCTTACAGTTTGTTGTCTCCAGAGAGTAAGTCTAATTCCCAATTAGGTCACGTAAAACTGCCCAGAATGTAAGTCTAACTCTGGATAAGTTAACCTAAAACTGGCCAAAGCAGCCTTACAAAATTCTAACGAGTCCTACATTGAAATTGTAAGCGACGAAAAATATATGGCACTCGCGATTGATATCTCACACAAAATGATTATAAATAAATAAATTAAAACATGTTTTTTAAGACAACGTCATTTTAGCAAAACCATGGGGCAGGGGAAGAAAAAGATGTTGATAAAGACCCACATGCTCCAAAATTTTATCCTCGCAATGTTAAAATTTTCTTCCTACAAAAACTCGTAGAAGGAGAGAAGTTAAGTTCGAACAGCTATCGATAATCATCACGAATCTGGAATTGTTGCAATAATTGGTCTTCAGTGAATTCAATCATTACACACTTTTATTTGACTTGACTTCTCTGTCTGTCTGTCGATCTGTCTGCCTGATTTTAAACTAACTTCTCGATGAGCTAGAGACTTAAAAATTTAAACGTACCTCCGAACTGATTAACAATGCATTCTATCAAATTTTCGGATTGATTGGACAAAATTTAATTAGATAATTATATGTGATATTTTCGTCTAACTATTTATTGTCTATGCTAATATGCGCGTTGTTTATATAATAATACAAACAATATCAAATATAACACACAATTTTTAATAATATAAATAACTAGCTGGGTTACCCGGCGTTGCCCGGGGATTTTAAAGGCTTTTTATCGTTTTCTCTCTGGCTCCCGTTTCCTTAACCGCTTGCTTTCCCGTTCCATGTCGCTTTCTCACTCCTGGTCGCATTTCTGCTCACGGTCGCTTTTCCGGCCCCGGTCTCTTTTACTTTTCCCGATCCCGGTTGCTTTTACGCTTTACCGCTCCAGCTTGCTCTTTTTTTCGCTCTTCTGTTCCTCCATTAAATTTTAGAGCCTTCCCAATGTGGCTTAGATGGGCTGTAGCGGAATGCTGTGCACAGTCATCAAAATTGATCTGTTCTCTCGTTAACACTTTGTTGTTTGGTTTGCTCGTTTAGTTACGTCTGAACTTCCTCAATTTTAATTAGTGTTCTTTAATGTATTGGTTCCACTCTGCAAGTGTGATCTTCTGCAAAGGCTTATTATGATTGACTGAAGCTGAAAAAAAAGAATTTATTAGTTAACGGCTGCAATGGTGTCACGACAAAACGTTCACAGACAAAATGTTCAACGACAAAATGTTCCCGACAAAACGTTCACGACACAACGTTCACGACAAAATGTTCACGACAAATTGAACACCGACAAAACGTTCACAGACAAAATGTTCACAGACAAAATGTTCAACGACAAAATGTTCACGACAAAACGTTCACGACAAAACGTTCACAAAAAATGTTCACTCACAAAATGTTCACAGACAAAATGTTCAACGACACAACGTTCACGACAAAATGTTCACGATTGCAACTTTTAATTTTAGTTTAGTTTTTAAATGATCAAATATTTTGTGTTTCACGAAATGAGCACAAATAAAACGTTAACAATACTAAATGCAATGCTAATTTGAACTAATTTCCTCTTTGATACTCCTAACTCAAATGGCAACCAGATGAGTATGGATCGGAGTACTGTAAACTGTTTCAGTAAGAAGAAAAGATAATGACAGATGAGATGAGATAGCTGTAATAGGAAAATACAATTGGTTATGAATTTGAGATCGCTTGAATCTTCAATTTCAAATATGCAAACGACGTAAAGAAAGCTTAATGGCTGTATTATAAAGATTAAAAAGTTAAGGGTATCCAAGAGAAAATTAACCAAGCCGCATTAACTAGTTAATAAATGGAACGATGATAAAAAGTGTCAAAATATGAAATCTTTATATACTCCGATCGAAAAGAAAAAGAAATGCAATTAATTGAGATTTATTTGATGTTTCAATCTTAATTAAGTGAAGGACAGAAATAAGCTTTGATCGTTGTAGCCTAGCGATTAAGAAGTTATCGGCTTCCATGAGCAATATAGCGGCTTTAATTACCTAATTAACGTAGCGATGACTTGGGTAAAGACTCAATAAGCAGCAAATTGAAGATCATTTGATGTTTCAATTTTAATTAAGTGAACGACAGAAATAAGTCTCGATCGATATTTTTTGTTTTTTGCATGTTTGGTTTTACGGTTAACTTAAAATAAATGTTTGATAAGTTGATTGTTGTCAATATGTGTTAGTGTCATACACACATACTCTAACTCCGCCTCGCTAATTGCGAGCCAGTCCCAAGCCTGGATAAAGGAGGAGGGACAGTTAAAAGGAACAAATTTTGATCCACGACAGGAAGTACTTATACACTTCCTACATACAGCCAATTCAGTCTTAAAACACTTAGTGTAGAGGACTATAAACTATCATAAAAAAAAAAAAAAAAAAAAAACACACATACTCTGCTTAGGTAAATCAAATGGTGAATAGAAACACCACAAAAATGACTTAATAATTAGTTTGCAAGCGATCTTGACATAATAGAATAAAAGGTGTATTTTTCAGTGTGAACATTTTGTCGTGAACGTTGTGTCGTGAACGTTTTGTCGTGAACATTTTGTCTGTGAACATTTTGTGCGTGAACATTTTTCGTGAACGTTTTGTCGTGAACGTTTTGTCGTGAACATTTTGTCGTTGAACATTTTGTCGTTGAACATTTTGTCTGTGAACGTTTTGTCGGTGTTCATTTTGTCGTGAACATTTTGTCGTGAACGTTGTGTCGTGAACGTTTTGTCGGGAACATTTTGTCGTTGAACATTTTGTCTGTGAACGTTTTGTCGTGGAACCGGCTGCAATAATGTTAAAATCCGCTCATATATCTCAACAGGTTATATTTATTTTAAATACTTGTAAGATTATAAATGCTTACAATAGATTTATCACACACTGTTCAACAGCTGCTTTTCGAAAAATCGCTAGTCTTAGTTTTTGAGTTGTTCTTAGTTTTTAAGTGTCATGTCTACAGAAAGCATATAAGGCTACATGTGGCATGTTAATAAATGTTGACCCGTGGCTTTGAAAAATGTGATATAAAACACAGATTGAAATAAAACATGAAGTAATAATAATATTAAAAACCTTCAAAGCATTAACTTAATGAATTTTCCGAG
>OZ022242.1:3037165-3082165 GCA_963978895.1 Erpobdella octoculata
ATACATATACATATACATATACATATACATATACATATATATATATATATATATATATATATATATATATATATATATATACCACCTATTTCTCATAATAAAACCTCAAAACAAATATGTTGTACAGAAATTATAAATATCAAAATTATCACAAGCTATATTAAAAACATTTAAAAATGTTTTCTGCAAAAATTGTTTACTTTATTGATCCAAGTCACTTTCATGTTGTGTTTGGTAGTTTAGAAGATCTTGAGCATTTTGACGACTTTCATAATGTTCTAAGCGAATACGCTTCTTTCAGGCTGAAAAATAGAAAAGTTGAAAAACTTCCTAAAAACAGCGTTGTGATTGCAAAATGCTCAGTGAATCAAAAGTGGCTCAGTGGAGTTGTTTTGAGGCGTGAGAATAAACAGGAATTACTGGTGAATTTTGTGCACTATGGCTTAACAGAGTATGTTGATCAAGATAATGTCATGCTTCGCCCGGATTTTTTAAACAAACACGAACCAAGCACCAGAGTTGAAATTTGTGGCTTGACGGGTCATCACGGTAATAAAAAATGGCCAATGGTTAATTTATATTATTTTTATAAATTTACAAAAAACGACATCATTTCTGCGTCAAGAAGGCAAGTTATAAACAATTACACTTGGTATGATTTCAGCGTTTATTATAAAGGAAAAAAATGTGGTCTTTCACAGATTGTTGAAGAAGGAGAATCGTATTTTAAAGAAAATTTTCGTTCCGCGCCTAAATTAACTTCAACAGATTTGATTGAGTTTTTCATTTCAATGCACACACAGCTACAATCATATACAAATAGTTTAATTATGTCCATTGAGCAATTAAAGAACAATGCAACCGAACACCATGGAAAAGAACAAACAAATATTTACAGTGAAAGCCAGAAACATCCAAATCGACCTGGTCCGTCTTTTTATTTAAAGTCCAAAAACAGTTTTTTGCAGTCTTCATATGAAAACAAAGCCAGCAAACCAACAAGACTAACTAAAAAAAATAATGTTTCTTTTAAAAACAATCTTGCTTTGGAGTTGAAAAGAAATGGTTGGTTCAATGACATGGAGATCCAGGATATTCTTATGAGAAAGGCTAGAAATCAACAAGACAGCTTTGCCCTTGAATATTGGAATTAAATGAACTGGATGATTGTAAAGATTTTTTTTAATTTTAAAATAAAATATGTTTTAATAATAATTCATACAGCTGTAGTAACAGGTTTAGGCCAGATTTTTTTTATCCAAATTTACCGCTTCTCTTTCATTTTTTTTGTCCGTCTTTTTTATTTCTTTTGCCTTCTGTTTGATTTCTCTGTTATCTTATTTTTTGCTTTTCTTTTTTTTATTTATAGCAAAGTTTGACTAGTTTTTAGTTAAAAAACACAAAGTTTTTATACTAGCTAAAAAAAAAATTAAAATATTTATATTAACTACAAAAACTTCTGTAGAAAAAATATAATTTACTTGTGGTTTACCCGGCCAGGTTTGAACTTTTCAACTGGACAAAAGCTTCTCGTATTTCAGGCATACTTCCTGATCCAACAATGAGAAGGTAGTCGTCGTGAATATTTTGAGCTCCAATTCGCATGTTAGTTAGCAATTTCAATTTTGTGAACTGTTGCCAAAGATTGCTTGTTTTTACACAACACTCTATGATATCAGTACATGTTCCTCTTGCGACGACTGGTAGTGTCTGTCTAAAGTCGCTTCCAATAACAATGACTTTACCTCCGAATTCATTCTGCTGTCAAACGCTTATTTTTTCTTCGGGATTTTTGTTTAATTTAGTTAAGTCAAAAACAATACAAATATTAAAGGAAAACGTTTTTATTATGAAAATTTCAAAATTATCAAATTATTAAAAATAATTTTGTTATAGTTTTATACAGTTAGTGCAAAATGGTGCATTTTGTCTATAATAATTGGTATTGTAAACAAATTGGTATTGAAAAAGTTGTATTATGACAACTACAATATTATTATATTATGAAAAATAATTTTACTATAAATGGTACCTTTTTATCTATACTAATTGGTATTGTAAAACTGTTTCCTAAAGCAGTATAAATTGATAGCTTTTTTATTCCAGCTTTTGTATCACGTTTTTTAAACTCCGTGCGAAAGGACCTACGTCTCATCTTGGACGCATTGTATTAAATACTCGCGCATTCTAGAATGATCAAAATTACTCTCCAAAAATTTGATGTGCGTGCAATCAGTCCCATGTTGACCCAAGATGAGAGTCAGTCGTCCAAAGAGGATCGGGAAGGCACTGTGTTACCACATCACACAATGAGAATTTATTATGTTCTTCTGTTGAAGTTCTACCAAATGTATCACAGACATCTTAGGCACCATGAGTCCCACAACAGGGTAAAACGGGGGACTAGTTACAACACGACAAAACTTCATCGACACTGTTCATCAATGTTTCGTTGAAGATCGTGTTATTATCCCGCGTGTTATTACTTGAAAGACAAGCCGAGATGAGATCTTCACTCCAAGAAAAAAAACCAGTATTTAAAGTACTATTCAACTCCAAGGCACTATTAGCTACCAAACGTGAAGAAAGGCTGGGACGAACAGATCCGTCAACAACACAAGCCGAAAGTTCCTTGCCATCAGTTGCTAAAGTCGAACTGATGTTTACATTTATATCCAGCGAGTCATCAATCGCGAAATCATTTGGAAACTGGAGGGATGGCAGATCTGTCGCGCCACAATAATGAAAACCACCGACGACCAATGTTGAGACGCTACGGGATGTAGTAGCCATAGCGGAGGGGTATGACTGATAGTGGAGAATATATATATATATATATATATATATATATATATATATATATATATATATATATATATATATATATATATCTATATATATAAAAGAACATGTCCTGACTGACTGACTGACTGACTGACTGATAATCAACGCCGAGCTCAAACGCCTCATCCTAGGAACGTGAAATTTGGAACTTATATTACTTTTATAGCGTAAACATCCGCTAAAAAAGGATTTTTGAAAATTTTGCTCCTGAGGGGAAGAAACTGGAAAACAAACTTTTTTCTAAAACAATGTATATCTCGAAAACCAAAAATGAGGAGATTTTGAAATTTGTTATATAGATTCTTTTTAAAAAATAAAAAGATACGTGTTTCACCATTTTTTGAAAATTCGGTTTCCCGGACCTCAAATGTGGGTTGGAAAATTGGAAAATTGGGTTATTTGGTTTTTAAAGTAGCTTCTACTCAAAAACTGTTAATGCTACAGGAGTAAAAATTAGTATTTAGTTTCTACTCCAAAAATAATGAAATACGTGTGTTAACATTTTTTGAAAATTTGGTTTCCAGGACTTCAAATGTGGGGTGGAAAGTAGGGCTAATTGTCTTTTATAGTAACTGCTACTCAAAAACAGTAAATACCACAGATGTAAAAATTATTATTTAGTTTCTTTTCTAAAAATAAAGATATACATGTTTCACCATTTTTTACAAATTTGGTTTCCCGGACCTCAAATGTGGGTTGGAAAATTGGGTTATTTGGTTTTTAAAGTAGCTTCTACTCAAAAACTGTTAATGCTACAAAAGTAAAAATTAGTATTTAGTTTCTACTCTAAAAATAATGATATACGGGTTTCACAATTTTTTGAAAATTTGGTTTCCAGGACTTCAAATATGGGGTGGAAAATAGGGTTACTTGGTTTTTAAAGTAACTGCTACTCAAAAACTGTAAATGCTACAAAAGTAAAATTAGTATTTAGTTTCTACTCTAAAAATAATGATATACGTGTTTCACCATTTTTTGAAAATTTGGTTTCCAGGACCTCAAATGTGAAGTGGAAAAAGGGTTATTTGATTTTAAAATAACTGCTACTCAAAAACTGTAAGTGCTACAGATGTGAAAATTAGTATTTTGAGGTTTTGTGCGGGTTAGAAGTAGATGAGTTCAGTTTATCACTGGACGGACGGGCCAAGCCGTTATTTTAGGGTCTTCATACAGCCCTGCCCAAACCTTAAATCATGGTGGGACGGGCCGAAGTTTTTCATCAAGTATATAGAACTTCTAGGCCTGTAAAAACGGGCCGGGCCCATATTAGACGGGCCGTGCCGGGCCAGGAATTTCGGTTTTTGAAACGGGCTGGGCCAAGTTGTCGACGGACCGAGCCGAGACCTAAAAAATTGATCCGTGCAGTACTCTACTATGTATGCACGGTTCAAATTCTCTAATTTCCTGCGAGCGAAGCCGCTACGGGCACTGCTAGTATATATATATATATATATATATATATATATATATATATATATATATATATATATATATATATATATATATATATATATATATATATATATAATATATATATATACCTTCTATAAATATGCAATATAATAATTTCGACAAAACCCTATTGCTCCAATATCACTCATACCCCTCTGCTATGGCTATAGCTCAAAACCAATTCAGGATAATAATAGACCAGTTGTTTAAGTAACGGAAAAAAGAAAAACTGAATTCATAGGGTAAAAAAGAAAACCCTTGTTTTCCCTATAAATTCGCTTTTTCCTTTTTCCGTTACTTAAACAACTGGTCTATTATTATCTTGAATTGGTTTCGAGCTACTTGCCTAAACATATAACTATAGTAAGTTGACATATTATTTTGTATTTTAATGTATTTTTTTGTATTTTAGTTTATTTTTACTCGGTTGTAACTTTTATTATTGCATTTACTCTAATAGTATTTCTGTACGTCTGTATAATTTATTGTAGGAGCTCCGAAGATGGTATGTATTCACCGAAACCAGCTGGTCAGGCCCGTTTTAATAAATTCGTTTGAAAAAAGTGTAATTACGAATTTGCGTGAGCATGTCTGGTTGTCCACGGATATATATATATATATATATATATATATATATATATATATATATATATATATATATATATATATATATATATATATATATATATATATATATATATATACACCCACACATATATATATCGGTTAACAACTATTCTTGGGAAAAAAGTTTACTTTTTGACAAGTTTTGAAGAAAATAATCTTATTATTTTCTCGGTCATCGGCCATTCTTAAAAAAAACAGTTGACGACCCCCCACTAAAAATTCCTGGATTCGTCACTGGATATTACGAGTCATCTGTGATGAAACAAGAACTAAAAGTATTCACAAAATTGTATGAGTGCCTGTTTTATAATAATGATATTCAAATATAATTATTTTTATCTTAAGTTAAAATTAAGTTTTTATTATTTCTATAAATTTTTTTAGCTCAGCGCTTAACACGCCATTAGCACGACGTCATTGATTATCTTAAATGCGTTAAACCGGTTTGTATTGTATTGAATGAACGGCTCACGCAAATTTACCATGCTGGTAATTTTCCGTTTCCGTCAAATTTATCTTTTTTTAGTATTTACTTCTGTTTACTGTAAAGGTTAGTAGTACCAAACAATATTTAGTTAAGCAGTTTAGAAGAATTTAGCGGCACTGCTGCTCCTAGATTTTAGATAAACAAAATAAATATTAAAAACTAATGCAATATTACAGAAAATCAAATTTTACTCCAATACAAAGCAATGATAAGTGTTAAAAATTACGTGAACGTCTATTTAACAGAACCGAAAAAACAAAGCTGTTTTGCAAATCTCTAATGTTTTGGATTTGTTGTTTCTTAGAACACAGATATAAATTAGTATTTTTTTATTTCAAACTAGCGGAGATACCCGGCGTTGCCCGGTTTTTTTAGAGGTTTTTCTAATGTTTGTCTTTTTCCCTCCCGTTTCCTTTCCCACTTGCTTTCCCGCTCCTGCTCGCTTTCCCGTTTTCGGTCGCTTTGCCGCTCCCAATCGCTTTCCTGCTCCCGGTCGTTTTCCCGTCCCCGGTCGCTGTCCCGTTCCCGCTCACGCTTGCTCTCCCGTTCCCGCTCACGCTTGCTTTCCCGTTCCCGCTTGCTGATTGTTCCGGGCCGCTTTCCCGTTTCTATAAGAGACAAACTAACCCACAAAGATTCATCTATATATAGTCTTAGCAAATCTATTTTACGTTTTATGGGCTAAAAGAAGTTATGAAAGAATAGAAAAGAGAAAATGAGCGTGAACGGGAACGGGAACGGGAGAGCAAGCGTGACCGGGAACGGGAGAGCAAGCGCGACCGGGAACGCGGAAAGCGACTGGAAGCGGGAGAGCAAGCGGGGAAGGAAACGCGAGCAAGAGAGAAAATCGATAACAAAACTTCTGAAAACCCCGAGCAACGCCGGGTAACCCCGCTCATTTTGTGACGGATTTCAGATTTTTTTTCTCTATATTTGATTCCCCTTGACTCTCAAGGTTGTGCGAAAATTTCATTACGATCGGATGAATGGTGTAGCAATGCATAAATAACATACATAGATACATATATACAAACATTCATTTTTATATATATAGATACATTAAAGTTTGTTAATAAAAGAAATTTTTTTACGGTATACTTGCTTAAACATAAAAAATAGGAGTGCCGCTAAAGGAAACCTTCGCCATTTATTATTTTTGTAGACGGACGCTTGGGCAGATTTAAGTGATGTTTTTGTGCAAAAAAAGATTAAAGTTAATTCACAAAACTAATTTTTTATCACTAACAATAGTTGACAGAATTTATTGGGGGGTCTTTGTTCTTCGTAACACCAACCTACGTCAAGAAGCTGTGGAAGATATTTGCCCTGGGTCTCAATGGGCCGGTGGAAACGATCCTTCGACATATAACAGCGAAGAACTGTCAAGAAATACTTTTTGGTGCGAGCCCAACAAAAATGTTTTGGTGCCGATTGTATGTAAGTAACGAAAATGTATGTTTTATGTAAGTTTTTTTTAATATATGAATGATTACAGATTTTAAATACTTTCATAGACGATTCGTTTCAACTCACTATGATAGAAAAAAGAGATCCGGTGGTTGGAGATACAGTTAAACTTTTGTGCTTTGGAAATTTTGCAAGCCAAATAGACGTGAAGGCCAAGGTTTTCGTTCACAAAGACAAGGTGCATACCCTCAACCCCAGCAAACGTGTGGTTATCAATGTCACTGATACTTTCAATGCGTCGAAATCAGGACGTCACGACTTGTCTTGCAATGTGACTCTCACCTTTCAGAATGTTTTAGAAGCGAAAAACGAGTCAAATTCATTGCTAGCCAAAAGATCCATTTTAGTCAGACGTGCGTTTTCCGATGTTCCTGTTTATTTTTTTAAATCCCTTGTATTAACTTTGCCTCCGACCTTGCTGGCTTGATTGCCAGTGGCGGATCCAGAAAGTCCTGGTGGGGGGATGCAGTTACGTCAATTACGATTTTTTTCCAAACGCACTTTAAAAAAAAAACCTGATGATCGTCGGGGGAAGAGTAGTCGTACGTTTTTCGGCTCGGAAGATGATTTTTCCGAAACTGCAGTCAGCTTCTGGAATAAATTTTTTTTTTGAATCATAGAGCAGCTAGCTCTAATATATATATATATATATATATATATATATATATATATATATATATATATATATATATATATATATATATATATATATATATATATATATATATATATATATATATATATATATATATATATATATATATATATATATATATATATATATATATATATATATATATATATATATATATATATATATATATATGACAAGTGCGTCATTTGGAGAGAACAAGTTGATGTCCTAAAATTTTGAAATTAAAAAAAAATAATAACGAAGGAGATTTAGACATTTTTGGGAAATGTACCTCCGACAACCTTTCCCTAGTTTTCAGCTATTTTTAGAGGCAAAAGTGTAAAAGGTCTGAAAACAAATTTGGAAAATTCACATCCGACTACCCCTCTTCCCGGTTATCAGCCACTGTTGGGGGCAAAAGTGAAATATTTAGTAAACAAAATTAAAACAAAAATTGCTCAAGAAAGTGCTGAAATGATGTCCCTGGCCGTGGGTAACTTGTTATATTAAGATATCCATAGTCGGACCTACAACATTTACCAGTCAGCTTTTCAAAAAAAGTACAGCTAATACAAATTACCTATTCCACTAGCTTCTTAAATGCATAACTTAAGAAAACTAACCAACGATTGTATGATTTAATTCTATAGAGCCTGTCACAGGAGTTTATCCGTTGAAGATGGTAGTGAATAATAGTGAAAAAATCAATTTTAATTGGACGGCCGACCCCGAGCCTTTTGCCTATAATTGGATGTGTTCTATCGTGGATGACTTCGACGTTGATCATAGGAGCAAAAAACCAACCGGTACAATTAACCCAAACATTTTACTGAACAATGAACTGCTTGCTACTAATGCTACTACTACTACTATTATTCCTACTACAACTGCTGCTACTACCACTGCTGCTACTACCACTGCTACTACTACCACTGCTGCTACTACTAGTACTACTACTACTGCTGCTGCTGATTTGACTACACTTAGAAGGAAAAGTATGCGTTTCACCTTCCGAGGAAAGCGTGATATTGCAGTGGTGACTGGTGTCTTTGCGTTCATAAAGATTAAAAATGAAGGCAAGTGGACCTGCAGGTACACCGTCTCAAACATGGTGAACAACATAACGTACAACTCGACATGGGAAGGCCATATAAGCGTCATTCCCCCTGGTTTGTATGACATTAAATAATTTATTATAATGTAAATCTTAACTAATTTTAGTAGTTTATTAGTATTTATTTACAATTTATTAGTATTTTCACAATGTACAAATATTTGTTATATAATTTACTAGCGGGGTACCCGGCGTTGCCCGAACAGATGCGGCGATTAGAAGGAAGGGCGAGGCTCTCCTTCAATATTTTGTCCACCAAAAAAAATATCTTTATTAGCTCACTCATGCTTGAGTATTTAGATTAGTAGATAATGTAGTATTTTGAATTATATCTACTTAGTTATATCATATATTTCTACTAATATTTTTCAATCTTGTAGTGCTTTCGGTCCATCCGATCAAGCTCGTATGAACTTTAGCCTCGTGTGTCTGTCCTAGCTTGACATTGACTTTGTAAAATGCTACATATATTATCAATCTAATATATATTGCTCGGGGTTTTCAAAAGCTTTGTTGTCGTTTTTCTCTCTCGCTCCCGTTTCCTTCCTCGATGCTTTCCCGCTTCCGGTCGCTTTCCCATTCCCGGTCACTTTCCCGTTCCCGATTGCTTTCCCGTTCCCGGTCGCTTTCACGTTCCCGTTCGCTTTTCCGTTTCCGCTCACGCTTGCTCTCCCGTTCCCGCTCACGCTCACGTTCGCACTCATTTTCTCTTTTCCATTTTTTCCTAACCTTTTTGCCCATAAAACGTAAAATAGATTTGCTAAAACTGGCTAAAAATTGCTTGAAGCCTTCAAACGGTGTTACGTAAATTTGAATTTTATTACGCAATTACCTTTGATGGTCGTACATAGGCACTTTTGACCTAGAAAAGTTTTTTGGCTTCCCTGAGCCGGGGGATCGGAGTAGGGAGTCCAAATTTTTTTAAGTTTCTTTCCCCGTATGACAACTACTTCCTTGCCAAATTTCATCAAGATCGCTCCAGCGGTTCAGATTTTTATAAAGGACAAACAGACAAACAATCATTCATTTATATATATATATATATATATATATATATATATATATTTCTGATATATGTGGCTCGTAAAAACATATCAACGCTATGTTTCCTTATAATATATATCTTAAAAACATATATATCTCGATAGCTATTAAATTAGGTAGTGACGGATTGTACGCCGTACAACTTATAATACTATCGAGCATTGATTCGTACCCATTCATAGTCGAGTGTTGTGTTCAACATACCCCAACAAAAGCGCTTAACAACCACTGTTTTTTTGGCGGTGGAAGTGGCGCAGATGGTAAGGTAGTTGGCATGATGCGAGGCGGTGTTGCCGATCCGACAGTCGTGGGTTCGAGTCTGAAGTTGAGACATATATATATATATATATATATATATATATATATATATATATATATATATATATATATATATATATATATATATATATATATATATATATATATATATATAAATATATATATATATATATTGTTACGATATCACCAAATCGTATACCGGGCTCAATAGAATAGTTTTGCAGTTTATTGGAAAATAATAAATGAAGCTTTGTTAGGGCTAGTTATACCTTCTGGTCTATTAATAATGTCCATAATAGTTATTTCAAGTCCTTTAACGTCTATCAATGGGAAAACCTATCGTAAAATCAGCGATTTTACATTATTACCCCCTTCTTAATTCTGTTCGTCCCGAACAGCATAAGTCGCTTTTGAGAAATGCGACTCGGCCACGAACACCAAAATACCTTGATCTTTACTCGTGGCTTTGACCGCAATTCGCAAACAACATGGTCAAGTCTCTTGACCGTTTGACACAGTTTCTTCCAGTCCTTCTTTGGCTCATCAACAGAGTTTTTCTTTGGCTCATCGTCGCCATTTCTGCACGGTTCGTCACAGCCGTTTTTGTCCTGAACATCTTTGCACGGTTTATCGGAATTGTCTGCTTTTTCTTCTTCCTTCACATTTTTTAGATCTTTCTCAAGAAACTCTTCAAAAGGTTTTTCGAAAACACGTCGTTCCATAAATCCAATAAATCCCTTCATCAAACTGTTATTTGATTTTACAATGACTCTTAGTCTATCTGATCTAGAATCCTCTGTGGATTCATCTGATTTAGAACCCTCGGTAACGTTCTCTGTTCTTGGCTCATCTTTTCCAGAGTTTTTGCTTGCTGCATTGCTATTGTTGTTTTGGAGAAGTTCATCGTCGTCATGTTTGTTTTCTTCCAAGCTACAATCGAACGTTTTCTTTCCACATTCCAACTCGGCTCTTTCGTCGGTGTCAACTTTCGTATCGTCCAGCGGATCTTTCTTCAAATTATCGCCATCGTCTCGCAAATCAGTGTCTTCTTTTTTTGTCAAGTTAACTTTGACGTCTTTTTCCATTGGAGTTTCGTCCGTTTCTAAATCCTCGGTTGCTTCATCCGAGTCAGATTCTTCACTAAAATCTGACCCTGAATATTCGGTGCCGTCGTCTGTTATGTAGGCTTCCGTTTCAGAACCGTCGCTGTATGGGTGAAAGCCATAGTTGTTATTGCCATTATTATAATAATCATCGTCACTTTCATCCTCATCGTTTTGCATTTCGTTTTCAACATTCTTCTCATCTTCTTTAGTTTGGTTTTTGACGTCCAAACCGACTGTATCACTGTCACCATCTTTGCATGGTTCATCTTGAGCATCTTTGCAAGGTTCCTTATCATGACCGTCTTTAACAGGCTCATCATCATGACCCACCTGACTTGTGCAGTCTGTACGGCCGTCATCCGTCACATGCTCTGAGACACAGCTGGTGGACTCCAGTTCAAATTGGGTTTCGCCGCAGCAACCCACATCACCAGCAGCCCGCTGGTCCAGAACCGTGTCCACCACTGCCTCAGCCAACCCTGCGACCAAACTCTCAACAGTTGTACCGGCTGCTGCTACTTTGTTTCCGTGGCCAAGAATCATTCCTTCTCCTGTCTTCTTCTGTGCTGCCATGTTTTCTTTCGCTCGTTGTCTTTCTTCCTCCAGCAATTTGTTTTTTAATTTCCTTCGCTTGACCACAGCTTCCTCGTCAATATCGAATAGATATTCGTCGTCGTCAGGCCCATAGCCCTCATTTACTAACGCGGCTAAGAGGCGTTCCATAAGTTCGTCCTTTTTACCTGTATCGCTCAGGCCACGTTTCTCCAGCTCGTCTTTCATTTCACTCGCCCAAAGCTCATCCAATGATTTCAAAACCATTCTTGTATCCCACTTCTGACACCAATGTTACGATATCACCAAATCGTATACCGGGCTCAATAGAATAGTTTTGCAGTTTATTGGAAAATAATAAATGAAGCTTTGTTAGGGCTAGTTATACCTTCTGGTCTATTAATAATGTCCATAATAGTTATTTCAAGTCCTTTAACGTCTATCAATGGGAAAACCTATCGTAAAATCAGCGATTTTACATTAATATATATATATTTGAGTTTTAAGATTCTCCATATTAAATTTCAAAAATCTTCGCCCCCTAAGGTTTTGCTGAATCACCACCTCTGTGCCCGGAGTTTTTAGAAGTTTTTCTATCGATTTTAAATGCTTTTATTTAACTTCACTCGTTTCTCTGTTTGTTGGTTGGTTAGTTAGTTTGTCTGTGGTGATCAAATCTAGGTCAAGTGTATTCATTGGTTTGCTTGTCTGTGATGATCAAATATAGAATAAGTAGGCGTAGCCAAGTGTATTCATTGGCCTCGTTGAATGCCCGCATTTTTTATGAGTCTCCTGATGTAACCAAAGACTATATAGACGCCTGAATTATCGAGATATAAACGGCTCAACTCAAACTCGTACGTCTTCATGTGATTTTTAACTGTGCGACTGCCTACCTTAAATCAATTAAAATTAATCAAATTCGATTTTATATGAAAGTTAGTGTTGTTGTAATAAATAAAACTAATAATAACAAATTAAACAAAGAATACAAGATTGAGCGTAACGGTTGTTTAAGATTCAATTCGTTGACTCAGATAAAGAGGCAAAATAAAAGCATTTACAAAAAATTATTTTTTTATCTTTACTTGTTTTCTCTAAAACCTCTAAAAACCCCGGGCAAGACAAAGTCTTAGTAAAAGCAGTTTACATATGAAAAAAAACGGTAATAGATTACAGGAACAGTTTAGAAATATTTGTGGGCTTGATTACCTTCTATGTGTGTGTTATTTAGTAATTTTAGTTAAAATATTAGTTAATTAGTAAATTTAGTTATTTGTGGTTATTTACAAATTGAGAAGTTAAATTTAATTCTGTATTTAATAATATTGTATTTCTTTATCTTTATAATAAAGTTTATTATAAATAATAATGCTTTTATAAAAAAATTTTATTCTATCCAGATGGCGATTTTTTAGAGAATTCGGATGATGATGGTGATTTTTTTTATTTAATTTTATTTTTAATCATTCAATAATTATTTTTATTGTTTAAATACTTAAAACAAAAACGAGATGGACGTTAACAGCGTTCTTGGAGTGCATGAATAGGATGAATAAACACTGTTATGCTCTGTGGTTGTGCTATATATTGTTGGATAATTTTTCTTCATATTATCAGGAGAAATGTAAAAGTTTAAACAAAAAAACATTTCAATTCTCTTTTTTTACGATTTTTGTGCAAACCTTTGCGTTAAATAGTTGTGCCCAAAAAATAGTTGTGCCTTGTGCCATACTGCATTGGATAAGTAATTTGAAAAAATTAAAGTACGACTGAAATCAGTTGTTGAAGGTCTGGCCGAACCCGTAGGATGATTCGAGTCGTTGCAACAGTATGCCGTAATCAACGGTGTCGAATGCCGCAGTCATACCAAGCAGAGCAAGAAGCAAGGACATGCCCCCATCTACCTTTTGAAAGAGAGATCTGATGTGAATTTGAAAACAGCTGTCTCCGTCGAGTGTTATGAGCGGTAAGCGAACTAGAAGACTGGAAACAGGTTGTCAGAGTAGAGATGAGTGAGAACTCTGAAAAGCACGAGCCTTTCGAGAAGCTTAGAAACGACTGAAAGGTTTAATATTGGCCGGTAAGAAGAAATTTCGTTCTGATCGAGCCTTGTCTTCTTCCGATAAATCAGAAAAACCCGACGAAAGAGAACCTGCGCTGGTGATTGATTCAGGAACACGGGTGACTTTGTCGATACAAAATGGTCGAGAATGCCACACTGCTTATGGGTTGGTCTGGCAACCCTGGCGGTGAACCGGTGTGAACTGAGAGCTTTGTGAATTGATCAAGAAGAAGCGCTTTCACGATCGAGTCTGATGTTGAAGTTGCCCATGATGACGGTTTCATCGTTTATAAAAGAAAGCTGATCGCGTAGGCACGAGAATTCATCGAAGAACTTCGATGAGATTGAACCCGTCCTGTATATTACAGAAACAGCTTGAGCACACGAGCCGGACAGAATGCGAACGCAAATAAACTCAAATGTTGTGACTGTTGCTCTGATTTCAAGCCGAGTAAGACGCGCCGACCAGGGGCCACGACGACCGCCATGCCGCCGTAGTTTACTCGAAGTGAATCTGAATCCACTCTAGTCCTCGGCTTGTCCACCACCAGGTAGCCCTCGGCGATGAGTCGACCAATGCACACAGAGTCGCTGTCGGGCCACGTTTCCGTGAGAAAAAGTGCATGTAGGGTCCTGATCTTTGAAAAGTCCCATGATATTTTCGACTTTGTTACCGAGAGACTTCACATTTAAAAGCCCGCAACTGCCGTCTCTCGAGTTATTTGAAGAAGTCGCAACGGGGCTCCCTTTTCAGTTGACAACGTTTGGCACCCGATCTGCATCCTCTGTAATGCTGGCAAACAGATTTGCTCTGAACGAGGCCGAGTTCTCTGAGGTTAATGATGGGTTTGTGCTGAAGAAAGTCGGCACCGCTAGAACCTCGAGCAAGTTTGGGCCCATTATCGCTCACCTCTCGGATGTTTACCGACACCGAAGTTGACAGAAATAAAAATGTATTGCATGTATAACCGAGTGTTACAAAACGCGACGCTCAAAACTGATTATATGAAAGGGAATAAGGAAAGTTATTATGTTAAACGAGGCAGTCGCGTGACCGGAATCTTATGTTAAGTAACATAAAACTGCATTTTTGAAGCCACTCTAGAGAAAAAACTTTTATTTGTATACTTTTGTAAATATTTCTTCTGTAAATGGGGAAATAATTATTTTAAATTCAAAACATACATATTTATATTTTCAAAATAATTTTTATAGACGAAGACGAAAACGGTGAACAAATTGAACCTGAAGGGTCTGAAGAAAAGGAAGATGATGATTATTATTATGAAGATTATGATACAGCCGGTGTTTTTTTTATTTACATTTCATATATGTAATATAAATAATAATACTTATAATAACAACAAGGTGAATATTTATATTAATAATGTTAATTATTAGCATTAGGTCATAGATATGTATATATCTATGCATTAGCTGGCATTAGGTACTAATTATGAAAACAATACAAGTTTTCTATAAGTGTGACTGTTAAATAACATACAACTGCTTGTTTCGTAGCCAAATTTCTGCAACTCGTGCCACTTATTTACTCATTAGATTTTTCCTACTTACTTTATTTTCTAGGCTGATTAAATTTATTTTATCCGCATATTTTCTGTGTCATTGGCGTAGAAACTGGGAGCACGCGGGGCAATCGCACCGTTTTCTCGTACCACCCAATTTTCGATAACATCACATTCTATCTTATTCAAATTTATTATTATCCCCACAATAACGGGAAAACGGCCATGGATTTATGTTATTTATGTACGAAAACAAATTACGTTTAACACGATACGTTTTACATGTTTATCCAATATCTCCTGTGTCGCCTGTCTGTCAGAATCACACAACTGCACATTTTATTGGGCCAGTTGTCACCATTGAGTTTGTTATCCACCATCAACAACTGTTTAAAGATAAAATAGTTTATTTATTCATCATATTAAAAAGATTAAGCACAAATAATATCATTTTATTTTAAGTTATAATATTAATATTAGTTAAATCATTTTTTCAGAAGAAATACAAGGCGATAATGAGACTGGTACGTTGATCTACGATGTTTAGAAAAATTTTATTTTTAGCTGGTTTAGTTACGATGCTTTGGTTATATATATATCCAAAAATTTTAATTATTTTCAAGTACTGGTTGAGGTTGTTATGATTTCTTGTCAATATGTTTCTGTTTCTCCTCCCGAAGAGGCAGGGCCAAAAAACCCCAATAACGTCAAGCCCGGAAACGGTGATTTAGCCAGAAATTAGAACTGGAGCGTGCATGGGTATCCCTAGCCACAACACACCACTTGTGATTTCTCTGACTCATTTTAGTTGGAAATCTTTTGACAATACTTCTAATAGGCCGAATGTGCCTGGCAGAAATTAAAGTCGATGTCCACAATTCAAGATAGGGACAGCAAAACGCTTCGTTGTATTAGTCGGTCTGTTTTTATACTAAATCTCAATCTGTTTCAACATATGTGACGACAAATGTTAAACTGTCCAAATTGTTTTGTTTATACAAAAAATCCTACCTTATTAGCAAAGATGGTATAAAACCAATTCTGTTCTGCCGCTTGTTCTCACGTGTGGTCCAGGCATCAAGTGCCAGCTTTACGTCAAAGTGTGCTAGAATGGGCATGTCAACATAAACGTGTAGATAAACGGTCAATTGATTTACCGCAAAACTGCAGCTAACCTTATTCTCCAGAAGATTATAATCACAAATCAGATGCTCTACGTTACAGGATTGTGGTTTTGCAACCACGGTTAAAACTTGAGCCTAGAGCAATGAACACAGTGAATGATTCAACCTTTGTTGATTAGAGAAGCATCCAGGATTTCTTTAAGTGTCAATTGTGGAGATATCTTTAGGACACGTAATGAGCTTACAATAAAGACGTGTAGAATTCTTGACAATCCATCCATGTCAGGCACTGAAGTAGAATAAACGATGTTTTTAAGCATATCACTCGCTCTTCCAGATTTCATCATTATTTGTGGAGAGCGCCGAGAGTTGTGCTGCATAACTGCTGTTTTGCAAGGTTGTATTTTAGCACTGCACATATACTGTAAGTCAATAGTTAGTACTAGCTGTATTCTTTCTTTTACACACAGCACACGCTGAAATTTTAAAAACCACGGATTCTTAATTTGGATTTTGAAATGGCAGGCACGTCCGTGACTGGGCGCACGTTTTTTAGGCCCTGCAAAAAGGAACAGGGGTTAGGATAGGTTGAAATAATAAGAGTACCTAAACTGAAAAGTTATTCTGCTCTCTTCTCTAGCACTAAGTTTAACTGTTACACCTTAGTTTTAGTTTGTTGTTATTTTGTATAAAAAAAATATATCAACATTATGGATTATAATTTAATATTTGTTTGCAGAAGAAGCAGAAGCCCAAGGTAGATAATTTATTTTTCAATTCCATATATTAACTTCAGCGCCGGTCTTGCTTGCTTGAATGTTTGCAAACCTTGAAAGTGAAACTTAACTAACTTTCCGTCATCCAATCAAGCTGAAACTTGAAATATAGACTCTTTTCATATGGCAATGATTACAATTTGAAAATTTTCTGAAAAAAAATATTTTTAATTAAAAATAATAATTATATATGTAAAAATCAAAGCAAACACAGATGTATAGATGTTTACATAATTAAATTTAAAAATATTTCGTTACAAAAAATTACAACAAACGAGAAGCCGGCAAATCCTAAACATACTTGTTTGTATTATGTATTTCATTGAAAATCATTTAAATTTTGGTGAGAAAAATTTAATTTGTTACAACAAATCATTTTACTAATAAAAAATTTTTTCAGCTCCAGCTACATCATCTAGTATCCTTTTTACGTTAGCTATGTGTAATTAGACATTTTGTAGACTTGTATTGGATAAATTTTTCAGTTTGGGTGTTGTAAGGTTGCACCATGTAGAGCATACAATGGAGACACACACACATATATAAAACAGAATTAAAAGTTTTAGAAAAAACCGATAAAATTCTTTTACTTGTATAAAACAGCGATATTGTGGATTCTGCCGAGATTTGTGCAAAATGTCTAGACGAAAAGCAGATTTCATTTTAGTTAATTTAATAATTTTTGCGTGTTTGTTTTGCTTAACACTTGTTTAACAGCAAGCTATGAGAACATCAAAGCCACCCGTGTTCTTGTTGTCTCCATTGCTTGGTTTGGTTTCAGCTTCATGACTTAACCAGTTGATATGAACAATCCCAGAAGGACGACTGCGTTACTTCTGCATTGTTAACATGTTTTTTTTTAAATTTAAGTTACGTTTAAAAGAGATGAAATTAAACAAAAAATTAGTTTTTTGGTTTTAATTGATCTCATAGTAGTCACTAAGCATGTTTTTGTGCTGATGACTTTTTAAAACATAAAAACATATTTTGATGGTTTACATATAATATAACTTATTTGCACTTTCAATAGCTAAAATTTTCAACATATATGTGTATGTGTATGTGTATGTGTATATGTATATGTATATGTATATGTATATGTATATGTATATGTATATGTATATGTATATGTATATGTATATGTATATGTATATGTATATGTATATGTATATGTATATGTATATGTATATGTATATGTATATGTATATGTATATGTATATGTATATGTATATGTATATGTATATGTATATGTATATGTATATGTATATGTATATGTATATGTATATGTATATGTATATGTATATGTATATGTATATGTATATGTATATGTATATGTATATGTATATGTATATGTATATGTATATGTATATGTATATGTATATGTATATGTATATGTATATGTATATGTATATGTATATGTATATGTATATGTATATGTATATGTATATGTATATGTATATGTATATGTATATGTATATGTATATGTATATGTATATGTATATGTATATGTATATGTATATGTATATGTATATGTATATGTATATGTATATGTATATGTATATGTATATGTATATGTATATGTATATGTATATGTATATGTATATGTATATGTATATGTATATGTATATGTATATGTATATGTATATGTATATGTATATGTATATGTATATGTATATGTATATGTATATGTATATGTATATGTATATGTATATGTATATGTATATGTATATGTATATGTATATGTATATGTATATGTATATGTATATGTATATGTATATGTATATGTATATGTATATGTATATGTATATGTATATGTATATGTATATGTATATGTATATGTATATGTATATGTATATGTATATGTATATGTATATGTATATGTATATGTATATGTATATGTATATGTATATGTATATGTATATGTATATGTATATGTATATGTATATGTATATGTATATGTATATGTATATGTATATGTATATGTATATGTATATGTATATGTATATGTATATGTATATGTATATGTATATGTATATGTATATGTATATGTATATGTATATGTATATGTATATGTATATGTATATGTATATGTATATGTATATGTATATGTATATGTATATGTATATGTATATGTATATGTATATGTATATGTATATGTATATGTATATGTATATGTATATGTATATGTATATGTATATGTATATGTATATGTATATGTATATGTATATGTATATGTATATGTATATGTATATGTATATGTATATGTATATGTATATGTATATGTATATGTATATGTATATGTATATGTATATGTATATGTATATGTATATGTATATGTATATGTATATGTATATGTATATGTATATGTATATGTATATGTATATGTATATGTATATGTATATGTATATGTATATGTATATGTATATGTATATGTATATTTTCTTTAAGACAAGCTCGATTAAAAATAAGTCTCCATTTAGCCGCTATGAGTTTTATAGATACTTTCTCAATATTTCGGAACAACGTTTTTTGTTTACTGCAACACGTATTAAGAAAAGTATTAACATTTAAAACTTTCTTTATTTCAGACTTACGGGCCGTTTCGGCTTTCGCCATCTTCAGAGTCTGTAAATACGATCGCGTAAAAGGAGGCAAAAGATAAGAAAACATGTAATAACTAAATATACAAATAAACTAATATCCTCAAGAAATTATCTCAATAGAAGGATATTAATAAAAATTATCAAATTTAGAAAATGTAATTAAATTAACGTACATAAAATAAACTGGAGTTATGAGGATAAAATAAGTATAATTAAAAACGTTTAATTAAAGGATAAAATAATAGTAGCAGTAATAATAATAATAAAAGCAAGTATTATGATAATAAATGATTAAATTAAGTCGAAATTACATCAGATATTTAAATAAATAAAATCAAGAATATCTCCGCTTTCGTCGAACAGTGATGTTCTCGTTTGAAAGTAAATGGAGGAAGGAACTGGATGAGTACGAACAATTGTCAAAGAAAAATGTCCGATTGATGACAATTGTTCGTACTCATCCAGTTCCTTCCTCCATTTACTTTCAAACGAGAACATCACTGTTCGACGAAAGCGGAGATATTCTTGATTTTATTTATTTAAATATCTGATGTAATTTCGACTTAATTTAATCATTTATTATCATAATACTTGCTTTTATTATTATTATTACTGCTACTATTATTTTATCCTTTAATTAAACGTTTTTAATTATACTTATTTTATCCTCATAACTCCAGTTTATTTTATGTACGTTAATTTAATTACATTTTCTAAATTTGATAATTTTTATTAATATCCTTCTATTGAGATAATTTCTTGAGGATATTAGTTTATTTGTATATTTAGTTATTACATGTTTTCTTATCTTTTGCCTCCTTTTACGCGATCGTATTTACAGACTCTGAAGATGGCGAAAGCCGAAACGGCCCGTAAGTCTGAAATAAAGAAAGTTTTAAATGTTAATACTTTTCTTAATACGTGTTGCAGTAAACAAAAAACGTTGTTCCGAAATATTGAGAAAGTATCTATAAAACTCATAGCGGCTAAATGGAGACTTATTTTTAATCGAGCTTGTCTTAAAGAAAATCTCATGCCATCTTACAGTATATGTATATGTATATGTATATGTATATGTATATGTATATGTATATGTATATGTATATGTATATGTATATGTATATGTATATGTATATGTATATGTATATGTATATGTATATGTATATGTATATGTATATGTATATGTATATGTATATGTATATGTATATGTATATGTATATGTATATGTATATGTATATGTATATGTATATGTATATGTATATGTATATGTATATGTATATGTATATGTATATGTATATGTATATGTATATGTATATGTATATGTATATGTATATGTATATGTATATGTATATGTATATGTATATGTATATGTATATGTATATGTATATGTATATGTATATGTATATGTATATGTATATGTATATGTATATGTATATGTATATGTATATGTATATGTATATGTATATGTATATGTATATGTATATGTATATGTATATGTATATGTATATGTATATGTATATGTATATGTATATGTATATGTATATGTATATGTATATGTATATGTATATGTATATGTATATGTATATGTATATGTATATGTATATGTATATGTATATGTATATGTATATGTATATGTATATGTATATGTATATGTATATGTATATGTATATGTATATGTATATGTATATGTATATGTATATGTATATGTATATGTATATGTATATGTATATGTATATGTATATGTATATGTATATGTATATGTATATGTATATGTATATGTATATGTATATGTATATGTATATGTATATGTATATGTATATGTATATGTATATGTATATGTATATGTATATGTATATGTATATGTATATGTATATGTATATGTATATGTATATGTATATGTATATGTATATGTATATGTATATGTATATGTATATGTATATGTATATGTATATGTATATGTATATGTATATGTATATGTATATGTATATGTATATGTATATGTATATGTATATGTATATGTATATGTATATGTATATGTATATGTATATGTATATGTATATGTATATGTATATGTATATGTATATGTATATGTATATGTATATGTATATGTATATGTATATGTATATGTATATGTATATGTATATGTATATGTATATGTATATGTATATGTATATGTATTTTTTTTTTTTTTTTTTTTTATAATAGTTTATAGTCCTTTACACCATGTGTTTTAAGACTCTAATGGCTGTATGTAGGAAGCACTTAAGTACTTCCTGTCGTGGATCAGAATTTGATCCTTTTTACTTTTCCCTCCTCCTTTCTCCAGGCTTGGGACTGGCTCGCAATAAGCGAGGCGGAGTTATGTATATGTATATGTATATGTATATGTATATGTATATGTATATGTATATGTATATGTATATGTATATGTATATGTATATATACGTATATATACATATATATATATATATATATATATATATATATATATATATATATATATATATATATATATATATATATATATATATATATATATATATACGTATATATACATATATATATATATATATATATATATATATATACATATATATATATATATATATATATATATATATATATATATATATATATATATATATATATATATATATATATATATATATATATACATATATTGAAATCCATTTCCGAAATGAGTAACTCAGAAGAGACACAGTCACAGTTGAACGCTACAATTTTTTTTGGCAATTAATTTAAGTTTGACCGTATAATAGCTCGAAACTGTTTTACAGCTATGTTATTTCAAAATTCTAAGTTTGAAAATCTGCCAAATTCAAAGATTAGTACAGTTTTCAAACAGTGCGATATGGATGATATTAATTCAGATCGTAAAATCGATACATATGAAAAAATTAGATACATTGCCGAGGGAACTTATGGTAAAGTGTTTATCGCAGAAGATTTAATTACAAATGATGTTGTTGCTATAAAATATCATAAAAAAGATTACATAACTCAGGCTCACAACGAAGTTAATCTGCTCAGGCGTTTAAACCATAAAAACATTGTGAGTCTAAAAGCCGTTATAATGGACGAGATGGAATTGTACCAAGTCATGGAATTTGGTCCCACGTGTTTAGGAGACGTTATTAAAGACGAAGAATTTATTTTAACTCACTCTGACGTTCAGTCGTTGACTTTTCAGCTTCTTTGTGGAGTCGGTTATCTCCACGATAATCTCATCATCCACAGAGACTTGAAACCCGGTAATATTGTTTTATCAGAATACGGTTGTCTAAAAATTTGTGATTTTGGATTGGCCTGTGTCCACGACCCATCACAAATGCCCTACTCGACTAACGTGGTCACACTCTGGTACAGAGCCCCAGAACTTCTTCTTGGCTGGGCCTCATACGGTCCAGCAATTGACATGTGGTCCGTGGGTTGTATTTTTGCCGAAATGATTACCCGGTTCCCGTTATTTATAGGAAAAAACAGGTGGGATCAAGTTTTTGAAATATTTTCCATCCTCGGATTTCCAAGCGAAATTTATTGGCCTAACCTTCTAAAGTTATCTAAGCGGATCACTTCATGCCAAAGAAATATTGAGTATATACAAAATTATCTAACAGAACCACAGTGTCAATTTCTTTTGAAATTTCTCGAGTATGACGATAAAAAAAGAATTACCTGTGAACAAGCATTGCAGGATAATTACTTGCTAAATTTTCGTAACTAAAAAAAGGTATCCAGAAAGTTGACCGAAAACCGGTAATATAGTTGCATAGAAAATTTACTGATTTCGCAACTGATAACCAAATATTTGTTTATTTAAAACTCATTAAACCGTTTGAAAAACATTAAATTAATTTGCTTCACTAATTTTCACACTTTAACATGTAATCCGTAAAAAATCGAGTTTTTTCACAAAATCCTTATATTATAGAACTAGCTGACCCAGCAAACGTTGTTTTGCCATATGAATTATTTTGGTTTTGTTTATTAAACGTTTAATGTAAGATTTAAGACAATTTAAAAAATCAATATCAATCACGAAGAGCGATCGAGTGAACAATGCCCGTGGTTTTTGAAGGTTTTTCTATTGTTTTTTCTCTTGCTCCCGTTTCCTTTCCAGCTTGCTCTTGTTCCCGCTTGCTCTTCCGTTCCCGATTGCTTTCCCGTTCCCGCTTGCTCTCCCGTTCAAGTTTGTTCTGCCGTTCCCCCTTGCTCCCCCTCTACCGTTTGCTCTTCCGCGCCCGTGGTTTTAGAGGTTTTTATATCGTTTTTCTCTTTAGTTTCTCTTTCCTTCCCGCTACCAGTCACTATCTCGCTCCCGGTCGTTTTCCCGCTCCCGGTTGTTTTCCCGCTCCCGGTCGCTTTCCCGCTTCCGGTCACTTTCCCGTTTTATTACTAATAAGGTGCAATTTGGTCTTTTATATATATATAAATCTCGTGTCATAGTGTTTGTGATTGAACTCCTAAACAAAAAAATAGTCTAAATAGTTTACTCCCTATTCTCATTCTTACAAATGTACACTAAAAAATTAATAAAAATCGGTTCAGCCGTTTCGGAGGAGTTTGGAGACAAACACTATGACACGAGATTTTTATCAATATATATTTGCCGGCATTTTATTCATTGACGAAACGGCCCAAAACGCGACGAAACGGCCGACTTTTGCGAAAAAAAAGTCTAACAATTCCGGCGGGCATTATTCCGCAGCATGGCAAAACAGATGGCCACCCTATTGACAAAGACCACTAGACCGCCGAATGCAATGGGATTTCCGCAATCTGCACAAGCCATGTCAGCTGAAAAGAAGAAAATAATTTTTCTCTGTGCTGTGTGAGAAATATAACATTCGTATAACGAACAAGCCATAATTTTGTAAAATTTAAAACGTGAAGCGCCTTGTAGAAAAAGTAACCAACTGCTATTTTTTAAACAGAATAGAACACGTGGGTCGGGTCTGGCTGGGTTTAAAACACGGGGGTCAGGTCGTCGGGTCGGGTCACAAAACTAAAATAAAAAATGGGTCGGGTCGGGTCCTCAAAATTCAACCCATGGACAACTCTGGTATGGGCCGTCCGACGCTTGCATTTTGTCCCTTACAAAGCCTAAAGTTTATTGGGCCCCCAATATTTTTCACAAGTCGGTGTCTATGCCCGAATTTATATCATATTTTATTTAGTTTGTTTTTATTATTGTTCTAATTTTTATCGAAGACACGTCCTTGACGTCCTCGGTGCCCTCATGCCTTGCCATGTTCCGATGAAATAAGCGAATAATAATCCCTATATTTAAAAATTTTTACATCATAAAAATACATTAAAAAAAACAACGTTTTTCTTACGCCCTAAAAAGTATAAAATAATATTCCTTTAATTCATATACAGCGAAAAACGTTGCGGGCGCATTAACTATTTGTTTTATTAACGTTTTGATGTTGGTGCCCATATGATGCAAAAATTATTTTCTACTTTTTCGTTTTTGATGGGTGACATTTTGTAAGCATTTGAGTTTTTTAGTTTTTTTCGCTAGGTGCCCATTGAATTTAAAATCTTATAACGTTTTTGCATTTTTCGCTAGGTGGCATTAAACCAACGTATGGAATTCGCTGACAGACAAAATCTCAAACAAACAAACAAACAGACGAGAAAGTGACCTAAAAAAACGTTGTAAAAACACGTTTTTCTTACGCAGTAAAAAGACAAAAATAATTTTCTGCCAATATAAAATTTGTTAACATTATCAATAATACTGAGAGCTAACAGTAAAATAATAATTTTAGCTCCATACTGTTAGCTGTAAGAATTAATTTTTTTGGACTACTTTTGGTGTTTTATCAAGTTTTTTCAAAAATGTTATAAAACACGTTAAAATTCATGAATGATTTAAACCAATTTTATTTATTTACAATAACACTAATCAAGCAAAATCATTCAATATTATAATTTGACATTTTATAAAGATTAATTAAGTAATTTTAATAAAATATTTTATTAACTTTTAATACAAATTAAAAAAACGAGTCCTATTATGACGCCATTCAAGTAACCCAGACATTAAATATTTAGTTGTCTTTGCTGGGTGATAATTCTTTGGCCAGAATTCGTAGGACCTGCGTTCCGAAAGTTAGAATTTCTCTTCCCCACATTGCATTTTTTTAAAAATGACTTTGTAAGCGGGCAATTTATTAATTAAACTTTTGTTTTGCTGTCTAAGTCTTCGGAACAAAGCAAAACAAATGTATACTCTACTGTTGATAAATTGTTTACGTCGTCATTTAAAGTTTTTTCCGGCTGATAAACTTGCAACATTGGATTTAATTATTTTTTTTTACAAACTAGGAAAAATTAGCTGCAAGACTGAGGAAGGCTGGCTGGCTGGTAGCTCAATGGAAGATGGAAAACCGTGTAAGAAATGAAAAAGCTTTTAATAAGGTTTGTTTTAGAAATGAAATGAAACAGATTTTAAGGTTTGATTTAGAAATTATGTCTGCTTCCTAAATTTTCAAAAAATATAATTTTATAATTTTACTTAGTCAAAAAACTTAATATTTTTTTTAGTTGTTTCTTAAATGTACTCAATTGTCCTAGTTTAATTTCTTTACAGTCTTTTATAAAACGTTTTCTATGTACAACTTTTTTTTAGAATATATAAAACTTTTATTAAGCCTTTGTTTCGTGTAAAATTTTTTATCCTTTAAACAATCTGGTTCTAAATGAGGTCACTATATTTAAACAGTATAGCCTAAACTCCACGGTCACCTAATTATTTCTGTTTTGACCTAATTATTTTTGCAGGTATAAAACAATTGTCTGTCTGCTTGTCTCTTTCCGGTTGTGGTTTCAATTCAATTCAGTCTGACAGTATTTAATTGGGCATGAGTCAAACAGACTTCCAAGTCACAAACTTCATACCTGCTAAATTGCTTTAGTCTTTAGTCAAATGCAGTTTTCAAAATTTTATAAACCTTGTCCTGTAAGACTCAGTTAGGGTGTTTCTCTATGTTCTGTTCGGGATTCTTTTATCTTTATTTAACCTTTAAACTGTTTTTCATTTTTTATATTTTCTCTTTCAATGGTCAACTCCTATAAAATAGATATTTTTATGTATCGTAGTAATTTACTTCAATCTTTTCATCACACTGTTCAAAGTAAAAACTTTTGTCTATAAAAATCATTTTTTAAATCCCA
Organism: Erpobdella octoculata; assembly: GCA_963978895.1. NCBI lineage: Eukaryota > Metazoa > Annelida > Clitellata > Hirudinida > Erpobdellidae > Erpobdella > Erpobdella octoculata. Next base: position 3,064,072 of record OZ022242.1, read on the forward strand.
TGTATTAAATTCAGTGCCATTCTTGCTTGCTTGCTTGAATGTTTGCAACCTTGAGAGTGAAATTTAACTCACTTCCCATCATCCAATCCAGCTGAAATTTTAAATATAGGTTCGCTCCTCATGACAATTCATTCTGTTACAATTTAAAAAAAAATTAATTAATAATAATAATTATCTATGTTTTAAAACAAATCAAATACAATTATAAAGATGTTTACATATATAAATTCAAAAGTTGTTTTAAAAGAAAAATTTGCAATAAATGAAAAGCCAGCAATTCCTGAAGTATAAGGGATTTGTGAAAAAAAACCAAGTTTTTACGGCTTACTTGCTTAGTATTTTGCTTTTCTTTTTTCTGATAAAATCTTTTCAGTTTTGTTAAACCTGGTCTATTTGAGACATAAATTGATTTTTACTAATTCATAGACCGTACCCGACAACATTTAAAGCCTTCAGTAATACTTCTTCACTTTATTCCATTAATCTCATTTAAGCTTAAATCTGGGGTCTTCTTTTAATTTTGTATTTAAATTCTATTAAACAATCTTTTTTTGATGAACCTATAAATAGTCACTTTTTTTTAATTTTACAGCATCAGCACTGCTCAGTGCATTCCATTGGTTGCTTTGTATCAAACAGCCAATGGGTTTAAAAGAATGTTTTTACTGATTGATATAATGAAAATCATGAAAATAAAAACTTAAATTAATAGCACAGAAACTCAGTTGCGTAAGTTATTAATAAAAGAAAACCTAATTTTTTCTTTTAGCTCCTTGAGTATATGGAGCAAAATAGTTCCAACTACTTCCTCAGCACGACCTCCAACCTTCGAGACTTGTATAAAATCACCAATCCGCTCTACTTGTTCTCCGACACGTTTCATGACCTGATCCTCAGGTTCCTTGCCGGAGTTCAAAAGAAAAAGAACTTTGACGTCAGGAAGTGTGCCCGAGAGCTGGCACGGGAGTTGAACTTTTACAAAATAGCCAATCCCTTGAAGCACTTGAAAACGTTTGATTCCATCCTTTCCGCGGTTCCGCTGCCCGCCGCTCCTCCGGCCGTCGAAAGCAAGTGCAAGTCCTTGCCCCCCGTCACTCCCGATGAAAAAGTGAGCACGGATCTTAAAGTCCTGTCGATCGAGGTGGACAGTGGTGACGACTGCGACGTCACCAAGCCTCTCGAGGCCAGTCTCGAAGATGCATTGAAAGGAGTTTCAAAGAGCGTCACCACCGTTATAAACATCGTCAAAGCCCAGTCAGAACCGAAAAACTTTGCAGTCGACGCTTCACCGTCGACGTCGCATGACGCAGATGCGACGTCGACGTCGAAGAGGAAAATTGAAGAAGTCGTGTTCGTTCGGGAAGATGAGATATCGCGGAAGAAAACCTCCAACGGCTTGAGGGTCGTCCATCTTAGAAAATCTCCGATTCAGGTCAGAGACGAAAACGTGCCGAAGAGTTTTCGACCTATTGCTAAAAACCCAACCGAACCGATTTGCATTATAGATGATGATGAGGAGGAGGAGTTGGTGGATTCAGAGGAAAAAAACGAAAGTTATTCTACAAACTGTATTTCAAATGAAAAAATGTCTAATGGCAAAGTAATGTCGTTGAATAAAATTTTCATGTCGACCGTGAAAGAAAAAATTCACTGCGTCAAAGGTAAAATCAAATTTTTTTAAATATTTTTATTATGAAATATCAAATCTGATTAATTATCCTTGCTGTTTTGTGCTTTACCAATTCAAAAAAAATTTCAGAATCTATCAACACGTGTTCAGTTGACGATGATGTTTTGATCATTGAGGATCTGTGCAAGTTGAAGCCACTAAAACCGGCCAGCGTTTTCAAGCCTAAAAAGCCAACAGCCGGTAAAGTGCAACTGCCTAATCATCAAAACTCGAAACCCGAAAACGGCCACACGGAAGACGCTGGAGACGATCTAATCATCCTTGAAAACTGCGACGTCAAATCGAACGGTGGTGACTTAGGTCAAACCAGCAAGGTCCAGGACAATGGTCGCCGGGCCGTCGTCAACAGCAGCGCCAAAGAAACTGCCAGGACCGGTTGCGTCAGAGAGTCTTCGGTAGGGAACGATGAGGATTGTATTGTATATGTATCAGGCTGAAGTGATTTGTTTGTTTTTTTTACTGCTAGCATGTATAAATTGTTTTTTACCTATCTTTTTTTTGTTGTAAAATTAATGTAAATTAAGCTTGCGGAAATGTACTATGAGCAGATTTTATTTTTGACTAAGAAAAAGAATTATTTTTACATTTTGCACCTTTTGACTTTTTTTACTGAAAAAAAATTTTGTCAGGAATTTTCCGTTCATTGTCGGTTATTTTTGGTTTAAGAAATCTTTGGCATGCTGTACTTGTAATAAATAAACTTTAACTCTTTACCGATTCCTTGGGTTTTTAAGGATATCGGGACGTTCATGAAACAAATTTAATTTCTTTGTTATCGACCATTGTTTGTGCTCGCAGGAAATAGAAAGGTGCACCAGGGTGATATGATATCTGACTATTGAAATGTCTGTACATTGTAGATGATTTTCGAATTGATGGATCTATATATAGTCACACGTCAATTTTATTCTTTCTTCTTTTTTTTTAAATTCTGCATGATTTTGCATGAAGAATTGATGTTTATTGCATGGTAAAACTCTAATCGCTTCTCTCTGACTGTATTTATTGCATGTGGCATGGGTGGAAGAGGAGCGCTGAATAGCCTATGCAGACGTTTTGATTTTGCGATCGGTTATTACTGGGATATCGTAAATGCTTTTTTTTCTTTTTTTTTTGTAACTTATGTAAATGGATGGAATGAAAAAAGAAGAAAGAGACAAGATGGTTGTTTGTTTGTCATATAAATATATATATATATATTGTTAGATTGCTGGAAGAACTGAACTGTGTTTGTGCATGTTATTTGGAATAAATGTTGACGTGGCCACAGCTAGTGTGCCTTTAAAATTCACTTGAGAGATTTATTGGGTGTTTTTTTAGAACAGAATGGAAGAGTTGTTAGCTATTTAAAAAGCAGCTGTAACTCCGGTAGACATTTGGATTAATTTGCTTTATTCAACTGCCCGTGACAGAATCTTTCGTGTGCCGGATTATAACTTAGGAATGGCGAAGAAACTTTGGAATTAGGATGTTGTTCAGTAAGTAAGGCCTGCGTTTTGCTCTATTTCAAAAGTACTGGGACAGTGTTCAGGGGCTTCCTCGTCACACTTCCAGATCTATTGGCTTAATCACGGCTTATTGCTTCAGCTGCCAAGTTTTCCCATCAAACAATCAGCCAGCGAGAAGTAGATTTAGTAAGAGAAGCAGGAAGAGAGTTCCAGAGTAGGGAAAAGAGCGTCTAGCAAATGAATGCCTAACAGAAAAGATACGAAAGTGGCTTAGCGAGGAAGATCGAAGTCCAGACTTAAGAGGGATTTTTGTTAAGTTAGGTAGAGTGGAGAAGAGCAATTTTTAATTTTAAACATTAGTAAGCAAATTGTAAAAATCGCCCTATATTTAAGAGGAAGCCAGTGAAGAAGAACAAGAGATTAAATAATTGTTTGCATATATAATAAATTCAAAAAAAGTTTTATGTATATTTGTATGTATGTCCTTTATGCATTGCTACACCATTCATGCGATCGTAATAAAATTTTCATACAACTTTGTGAGTCAATGGGCTAGGACCAAATTATGATAACTTAATTAGTAATGAAGATTTATATCAAAAAATTTTTTCCTTTAAAAACAAATATCTATAACATTACTTCTTATAGCAGAATAAAATAAAAACATATTTGTAGTTTTTGGCGCAATGAGCAGGCGACGCCCGTTGCTGGTAGCGCGTTTGAATTTATTAAATGGTCTTCATTATTTACAAGCTATGAAGGGAGTGCATTATTTACCTGTTTGTTTATCTCTTCTGCTAGGTAATGGTTATATGCATTTTTTATTCTTATAGACGAAACTTGAATATTATGTATTACAAAGGAGTCAGACTCAGAGATTTGTTTACTAATTAACCCCGGACAGAATCCAAAGATTTATAGAAATAAAATCAGAAACATACAAATGTTTGTTTAATGTGTTTTATGGCTACTTATGCAATCTCATTTACGTGGAGTGTATCACGTAGCTTCTTATCTAAAGGAACAGGGATTTTACTTTTTTTTGGAGATAAAGTCTTTATCTCCGTCACATTATTTAAATTATTTGCTGTTTCTTCCAATTTATCTGTACACTAGCAATACTGTGTCTTTACATGTCTTGCATTTTTATATGAACTATCCCTAAAAATACTAAGATAAATTTATTGACAGTGTGCGCATTTAGTACAAATGACTATTGACAATGCGATACACCATCTTTTAAAAGCAGCTGAAGTTGAAAATATTTCAGAAGCTTTTGTTATACGGGAAGGATAGAATATTTTGCAATAATTTATTTGAAGGAGGAGGAGGGTTAAGCCTTTAGAGACGTTCTTAAAGTGATTTTCAACCGGAGAAGCAATGTTTTGAAACTGGCTCATTAGCGGGTTGGAAAATTCCACCGCAAAGACAATTTTCAACTTTTTCGGCTTTGCACTGTCACTATTGACGCTGAATTAAAAATTATCTAAACTCTAAAGTTTAAAATTGTTCGCTGGTTTTTTTTTCTTATCAGTGTCAAGCAATTTTTTATTTACGACAAAATTGATCAGCGATTTCTCGTTTTTCATGTTATTTCTGGCCAATTAGCCTAATATCCCGTGTTTTGTCTCCCAACAAACCTAAAAACAAATTAAACTTTTTTTTTATTACCTACCTATAATTTCTCTCAAGTCTGGCCATATAACCCATCTCCAATCACATCTTTATCTTAAAAAACTCGTTATTTTCTATATTTTTATTGCTATTAATTATTACGAACTGTTCATTGAGCTGGATAAATATTTTTGTGATTATTTGCAAATTTAAATTAACAATTTTGAATTAAAACGTTTTTTTTATAAAGTTGGATTCCTCAAAGATGCAAGTACGTTGGCTGTTGAGATTGCCAAAAATAAAGGCTCTGTGGTAATTTTTGAATTTTTCTATCTAGCTAAAAGTTCTATATCTCTATTTCTCTATATATCGGTTCAGATTTAGATACAACCATACCTCAAGCCACCACACCCACATCCGCATCATAACAAATTTATGTATTAAGCCTTGTTGGCCAATTAATTATTATAGAACAAAGAATAGGTACTGAGCCAGGTTTATGAAAGGCTGTCTTACAGCCAAATTTGGAAAAGGCAATTGCCAAACATTTTGGTTGACCAGGTCTACAGTCAGAAACTGTTCTAAATTGAGAGAAGCATAACTCTGCCTTTGCCTAAAGTTGGCCTGTATTTAAAAGTATAAATTATTTTTTAGCCCGTAAGTTTCAATCATTAAAAAAAACGTGAAATAAATTAGGTGGCAATAAATTTACCGAAATGTTAAAATAGCTCGCCTGGCGATTAAAATAAAAATACTAACCACTTTGACGACTTTTAATGTGATCAGAAAACAGGTTTACTATCAAAAGGGCGAAAACATAAGAGCGAAAACAAAAGGGCGAACACAAAAGAGCGAAACTAAAAAGGGCGAATGCTAAAAAGAGCGCACGATAATAAGAGCGAAAATGAAAAGGGCGAAACTAAAAAAGGCGAACAATAAAAAAGCGAACATCAAAAAGGCGAAAATAAGTTTGTATTATCTATGTTTCAATAAATTTTTAAGAAATCTATTTAAAGTTTTATGGGCAAAAAAATTGAAAAAAATGAAGGGATAGCGGAAGAACGAGTGGGATTGCGCAAGTGAGTGAGAGTGTGAGCGGGAAAGGGAGAGCGAGTGGCAGCGGGGCATTCAGGGACCGTGTGTGCGAGAACGGGAAAACAAATAGGAAAGGAAAGGAAACAGAGGGAGGGAAAAGGTGAGAGAAAAATGATGGGAAAACCTCTAAAAACTCCAAGCAGCCCCGTTAGTAATTTTAGATTTAGCCATTTCAGATACTTGCCATTACCGGGTTCTCTTTCTATCAAACGCACGCACGCGCGCACGAATTTTATCTTCTTTTTCATTCAGGCACGCACACAAACAAATAAAGTTTTCTTTATCATTCTCTCGGTTCCATGATCAACAGAACAGTGATAAAACGTGTATTTTATTTGCATTTCTTTTTTCATTTTTTAGCGCTATGTACAATGTCCGCGATCAAATTGTTTCTAGTTAAAATGTCCAAAGTTATTTCAACCCATTATTGTATTATTGAAGTTTAATTTATCAATGTAATTTATAATATTATTATTTTTTTGGTTATAACTCTCCACTGCTGGGTATAATTTGTGCATCACTTTTTGTACAGAAACTGTAGAGTTAAATAGGTTTTTAAATGAGCAAATTTTCCTATAACCAAATTGGTACAAAAAATACTTATCTATAAATTCAAGTTTGAACTATAATTAAGTAGGAAGTTTCTTGACCGTGACATTGGCATCTAGCACTAATGTGTTTTTAATGTGTTTGCAACATTCACATGAGTGAATCTTCATGGGAACTATGAGAGAGAAAGAGAGAGAGAGAGAGAGAGCGAGGGGAAGAAAAAGAGAAGGAGACGATTAACTGTTATAATATTTATTAAACATTTAAAACACCCGCACCACAATATCATTATCATTTAGGAAAAGGGAGAGAAGAAAAACACAAATAGAAAAAAGAAAAGAAAAGAAAAGAGAGAAAAACAAAACAAAAAAAGACAATAGATAAAAAATTATAACGAGAGAAACATTAAATAAAAAGAATGAGAAAAAAAGAAACATGCATTTTACTAAGGACAAAGAGAGAGCGAGAGTGAGAGTGAGAGTGAGAGAGAAAAAAAGAGAGAGGAACAAATAATAAAGTACCATGCGTTTCACTAGGGAGAGAGAGTGAAAGCGAGATAGCAGAAGAAAGAAAGTTGGTTTGTGCTGCTAGTGTGTGGGTAAAATTATAAATTATAATATTTCATGTTTTCGCTTTTTTGACGTTCGCCTTTTTTATTGTGCGCTCTTTTTAGTTTCGCCCTTTTCATTTTCGCTCTTATTATCGTGCGATCTTTTTAGCATTCGCCCTTTTTAGTTTCGCCCTTTTATGTTCGCCCTTTTGTTTTCGCCCTTATGTTTTCGCTCTTTTGATAGGATACCAGAAAACAAGTTTTTTGAGAGCCATTTAATTGTAACCGTAATATTTGAGACCAGAATTGCCCATGAGTCCACTTTTGTTGACTCAATATCCAACACGATACGTTGAACCGACCCGACTCGCACTCTTGACCTGAACCGTACCAAATAAATTGACAAAATAATAGCACAGGATTTTAATTAACGTTGATGCGGGGAACCTCATAGTTATTTTTTATACTCTAATAAAATAACTTTAACTTTAACTCCGCCTCGATAATTGCGAGCCAGTCCCAAGCCTGGAGAAAGGAGGAGGGAAAAGTAAAAAGGATCAAATTCTGATCCACGACAGGAAGTACTTGAGTGCTTCCTACATACAGCCATTAGAGTCTTAAAACACCTGGTGTAAAGGACTATAAACTATTATAAATAAAAAAAAAAACTTTAACTTTAACTCAAACAAAAATAATTTTTTATTGAATACAGTAAAAAATCAATTAACATTTGTAAAATAATATAACATGGACTGTTTTCAATAAAAAAATTATTGTCCCGGCCCGCTCCGCCATGGGGTTCTAAAATCCGTATAAGACCCGTTAAGCCATGGACAAGCTCATAACGCGAAAGGCTAGTGGGTAGACCTCCTAGCCGAATTTTTTTATGTTTGTGGCTGGCTGAACAAATATTTCGGCTGATATCCGGATTAGCCGAATTTACGCGTAAAATTATTATTCGGCTTGAATTTTAAATTATCCGGCTCATGATTCAAATATGTGGCTGATAATTATTTTAAATTAGGCTAAAATTTAATATAAAATTAAATATTAAAGTTAATAAAGTTCAAAATGTATTACCAATATATAAATTATCAAATTAATAGCAATTGTCATAAAAGTTAATTAAATCATCAAAAATGTCATATGATAAACAAAATAACATCATAAAAAATAATATGAAAAAATTTTTACATTGCAAATTTAAAATTGTCATGTATAAAAACAATCTGATTTAATTTATCAGCTGATCTGCGGCTGTTCATAACTAATTCACATGTTAATTATCTATAATATCTAATTATTAACTATTAACATGAGAAAAGAATTGTGATACTTAAATTTATTCCTATTTTAAAGCGTCTGTCAGTAGCGATAATAAGTAAAGCAAAGATAATATAATGAAAATTAGACAACGTAATTGATTTCAGAAAGAAATTCAGGAAATTAAACATTGTACACCAGTGTATACATAATAGTTGATTTTGCACTTTTACATTGAAAATTAGTTTTATAATGAGTCAAACGTAACTAATACCTAATACAAAAAAGGTCTAGGTTAAGCTGGCGTTCGGAAATCTTATAGCGGATTTTCGGCTGGCCACCGGCTAACCGTAATTTTTTTCGGCTGATTTACAGCGGCTGTAAAAAGTTCGGCGGCGGCGGCGGCTAGGAGGTCTACTAGTGGGAGAGTTGGACCGGGTGACTCCTCCCTGGTACTGAATGAATGGTCTCTGAATATTATGAAATCTAACAATTACTTGATGAGCCTATTCTAGTAACATCGAGCGTATTAACAGGATACCAACTACACGTATTACACCTATACATTCTCGACGACCAGCCTTTGGATCAGCGAAGAAAGCGTTGGCGACAACATTGTTCGAACTCTGGAAGACTCTTATCTCAGCGGCGTTGTTGGTTATTTATACCTAAACCTGTTAACGATTATTTAATTTTAAACGCATATTTCTGATATTTAATTTATTTTTATTAATCGGCAACAAACTGTATGTTGTTAATATATAATAATATTAATATATTAATACATTTTTTGAAGACTCTTTCCTTGAAAAAACCTTTCATATTTTACGGACATTCAATATCTAAAGTCTTCATCACAACTGGAGGTATTTTTCAAAAAAATGAAAATTTATTTTTAAATGTTATCACGATTTTTAGTTTTTTTTTCGAAAATAATTTTCTTCATAAAAATGAATGTTTGTCGTTCGGCTTATACATAAATCTGAGCCGCTGTACCAATTTGGTAAAAAATTGGCAAGGAGGTAGTCTTCATAGGGGAGAAGAGTAACTTTCAATTATTACGTTTTTTTTGTTAAATTCTTTCTAGTTAATCTGATAAAAAGCTTCAAAATAATTACATTCTTCAGGGTTCCTCCACATGAATGACTTTTCAGACAAGCACTTGGTACTCCACCAGTACATCGCTCCGCTCATGGCTCTCTTCGAGACGAAGACTTCCGGAAAAAAACAAGAAGAGTCGTGCGTCAAGTATTACTTGAATGGTGAGATAATAACGCTGATTTTAAGGTGGAGGTGACTTATGATTTGAAGCAGAATTGGGAATTGATTAAGAATGTAATGTTTTTTATTCTGAAGTATGTTTGTATAAAGCACTTTATTAAATTCCTATAATGTTTAACTTATTCCACTATCTCAAATTTTTCCATCTTCACTTGATTGCCGTGATGTTGAGAGTTAAAGTAGTTAGAGCAGTTGTCAAAACAGAGCGGTGATTATAACAGTAATAGTAATTATATTGATGAATGAAATGAATTTTATACACAGATACTGTTCTTATCGTGTGGTGGAAGAACGTGAAGCTGAGGGACCTTCTGGACGGTAGGTGGTGTGTTTACTTGCAGTTCGTTAATAATTAAGTGCTCTTCTAGCTTTTTCAGGGACGTCATTTGGGGGGGTGGGCAGGGAAGGGCCTTTTTATGAATAAGTGCGTGCCCTATAACGGTGAAGCGGGCCCCCTGAGAATAAGTTGCCCCACAGGGTTTTGCTAAAATGGCGTACCTGAGTTGTTTTTAGTCAAAATTTTATTTGCTTGTTTGTTTATGTTTATAAATTTTTTTTCCAAGACATTCGGTACAACATGCAACTCGTGTTTTATGCGAACGGAAGTATCATCTTCAACTACAAGAACTTCGTTAAAGTGAGAATTGATAACTCCAGCTCTATGGGGTGGGAGGGAAGCAGTAAGGAAGATGGAGATAGTTGTTATGATTATGATAATGATGTTGGTGGTGGTGATGATGGCTGTGAGGGCCGTTGTGCGAAGTATTGATGATGATGATGATGAGAGAGGGTGAGATATGTTTCAGTTTTTGTTTTTAAGGCACACTGTTGTTTCACTTTTATGTATTTTTTCCGATTAATGAAAGCGATTTGCATTATGATGATCTCAAGGCATCAGGTTCAATTCCAGCTAAAAGCATTAAGCATTTACATCAATATTTCATTCCGCGGTGTCTCATTTCAAAATATACATGTAGAATTTATTTTCCGGAGAGGGGGGGGGTTGAACGATTTGCTTTTCAACTTCAATCATTTAATACTTTTTAAACCATATCTAACAACAAAAATCTTTATTACGTTTAAATCAAGTTTAAGTTCAAGAAGCATAATTAGTTTATTTTAAATTCAAAAATGTATATATTTTCGAAAATGTCAAGAAAAGTTGTGTAAAAACTAGGCAAATAAGTCATTTTTTAATTTCAGAATTTTTGATTTTTCAGCAATTCCATCAAAAAAAAAGTCCACTGTTGGTGTGAAATAGCCATAAAACTACAAAAAAATTAAACCATTTAATTTTTTTCTAATAAAAAACTTCTGAAAAAAGATTTTTCGCCGTATACTTATAAGAAAACTCCCAAATGTTTTCCATACAAGCTACAATATTCATAAATGGATAGTGAATATTACAAAAAAATATTTTTACTTTAATTTTTCTGCCTTTTCATCATCTTTTGAAATATTTTCATGCAGTACAAATTTTTGAAATAATTTTCAGGAACCTCCTAACCCCAGGAACCCCTTCCCTTTGGGTGCGCCCATGCCCTTGAAAACCCGACGAACAAAAACTGTTTTTTGAAATTTCTTAATTTGTATGAAACAATCTCAGTGAAAAATTTAAACGACCTAACGGGTTAGATGGCTGCAAAATGTCGGTCGATCCACGATTTGAATTCGAATTTCAATAGACAAGATCGTCGGAGGTTAGTTGTGTGGCTATTAATTATGCTTCTCAGAGTAAAAACAGAAGTCTTGGTTTGAAGTTTTGTGTGATGTTACAAACGAACGATTGATTGCTGATTGTTACGATTGGTTACAACTGCTAGTCTGAATGTAAGCATGGTTAATATATTCATTAGTCATTTCAAGGCAGCTGGTTTTTTTTTAGATAACCACGAGAACAACTATTTGTTTATTATGTAGGATGTAATTAAAAAAGGAATAATAATAAATATCTAAAAATAATAATAAATATCTAAAAATAATAATAAATATCTAAAAATAATAATAAATATCTAAAAATAATAATAAATATCTAAAAATAATAATAAATATCTAAAAATAATAATAAATATCTAAAAATAATAATAAATATCTAAAAATAATAATAAATATCTAAAAATAATAATAAATATCTAAAAATAATAATAAATATCTAAAAATAATAATAAATATCTAAAAATAATAATAAATATCTAAAAATAATAATAAATATCTAAAAATAATAATAAATATCTAAAAATAATAATAAATATCTAAAAATAATAATAAATATCTAAAAATAATAATAAATATCTAACAAGTAAATTAAAAACGAATTTTTAAAACCAATGCTCTTATATGTAATTAAAACACAAATTTTGCAATCAATTTTTTCTTATATTACTCTTTTATTTTATATTAAAGTCGAAATATCTTAATTATATCGAAATATCGAAATTAATTAAAATTAACTAAATTAATTGACTTATTGTAAAACTAATAATTGAATATTGCATTGTCTTCTATTTTGAGCATGTATGCAAAATTTGAAAAAAATCTATCATCAGGAAGTGACTCAAAAATTGATTGCAAGATTTGAAACAGACAGAGAAACAGACAGACAGAGAAACAGAGACGACGAGTTAATAAAAGCATTGGTAAAAATAATAATAAATATCTAAAAATAATAATAAATATCTGACTAGGTTAATAGAGATAAAAATTAAAATATGATACAATTAATATATAACATAGTATACTCGTCGTAACCCAAGAAAAATGACGAAATGGTTTTTAATATCAACATATATAATTATTCTAATTGATGCAAAGGTTAATATTTTGTACACATTTATATCCAAACTAGCAGTGCCCGTAGCGGCTTCGCTCGCATGAAATTAGAGAATTTGAACTGTGCATACATAGTAGAGTACTGCACGGATCAATTTTTTAGGTCTCGGCTCGGCCCGTCGACAACTTGGCCCAGCCCTTTCAAAAACCGAAATTCCTGGCCCGGAACGGCCCGTCTAATATGGGCCCGGCCCGTTTTTACAGGCCTAGAAGTTCTATATACTTGATGAAAAACTTCGGCCCGTCCCACCTTGACTTCAAGTTTAGCCCGGCCCGTCTGAACACCCTAAAATCACTAAAATGTTTATATACTTAGTTAAAAATCTCGGCCCGTCCCACCTTGATTTAAGGTTTGGGCAGGGCCGTATGACGACCCTAAAATAACGGCTTGGCCCGTCCGTCCGGTGATAAACTGAACTCATCTACATTTAACCGACACAAAACCTCAAAATACTAATTTTCACATCTGTAGCACTTACAGTATTTGAGTAGCAGTTATTTTAAAATCAAATAATCCTTTTTCCACTTCACATTTGAGGTCCTGGAAACCAAATTTTCAAAAAATGGTGAAACACGTATATTATTATTTTTAGAGTAGAAACTAAATACTAATTTTACTTTTGTAGCATTAACAATTTTTGAGTAGCAGTTACTTTAAGAACCAAGTAACCCTATTTTCCACCCCACATTTGAAGTCCTGGAAACCAAATTTTCAAAAAATGCTAAAACACGTATTCCATTATTTTTGGAGTAGAAACTAAATATTAATTTTTACTCCTGTAGCATTTACAGTTTTTGAGTAGCAGCTACTTTAAAAACTAAATAACCCAATTTTCCAACCCACATTTGAGGTCCGTGAAACCGAATTTTTAAAAAATGGTGAAACATGTATCTTTTTATTTTTCAAGAAGAATCTATATACCAAATTTCAAAATCTTCTCATTTTTGGTTTTCGAGATATACATTGTTTTAGAAAAAAGTTTATTTTTCAGTTTCTTTTCCTCAGGAGCAAAATTTTCAAAAATCCTTTCTTAGTGGATGCTTACGCAATAAAAGTAATATAAGTTCCAAATTTCACGTTCCTAGGATGAGGCGTTTGAGCTCGGCGTTGATTATAATTATCAGTCAGTCAGTCAGTCAGTCAGGACATGTTCTTTTATATATATAGATAATAAAATTCTGTTCACCCATGTTTTTGTGTTTAGATATAATTATCAATTGAATATATTTAATGTAAATTTTATTTTTCTATTTATTATTATATTTAAAAAAAAATTTAACATTTTCACCATTTAACCACAAATTTTGTGATAACAGCTTTACGCTAGTGTCAAACATACATAGGAAATGGTGTATGTTTATATATTATTTATAATTAATACACAATATAGTTAATATGAACTAGAAAATATATATGTATATATACGGTATATAGTTATAAATCTAATAGGAATTAATGTATAATGTAACAGATACCAGTTGCTTATACGGAAATGATGAAGGAAAAGGCCGCTCATTTTCTCCAGTCTGGACTTTCAGATGCTTATCGCCTGACTCACTACGAGGAGCCAGGTTGTTATAACATTTCAAAAGACATGGCTTGTAGTTGTTATAACATTTCAAAAGACATGGCTTGTAGTTGTTATAACATTTCAAAAGACATGGCTTGTAGTTGTTATAACATTTCAAAAGACATGGCTTGTAGTTGTTATAACATTTCAAAAGACATGGCTTGTAGTTGTTATAACATTTCAAAAGACATGGCTTGTAGTTGTTATAACATTTCAAAAGACATGGCTTGTAGTTGTTATAACATTTCAAAAGACATGGCTTGTAGTTGTTATAACATTTCAAAAGACATGGCTTGTAGTTGTTATAACATTTCAAAAGACATGGCTTGTAGTTGTTATAACATTTCAAAAGACATGGTTTGTAGTTGTTATAACATTTCAAAAGACAGGGTTTGTAGTTGTTAAATAAATATTACTATAATTTGATAAATTAATTACTATGTGAGTTTTAGTTAGGATCTCAATGAGATGATGCGCTGTTTTTTTTCTAAGCATGTGAGTTTGACGTTCGGTTTTTTCGGTTTCGGAAATAATTTTCTTCCGAACGTTCGGTTTTAGTTCGGTTTCGGAAGAAATAATGTTCCGAACTCTCGAAAACCGATTCCGAAAGTTTGGTGATATTCGGAAATGTTGACTAAAATAAACGGAATCTCACACATTAAATTAAAAATAACTCTTGGACATTTGGCCAATTTTATTTCCAATCTAAACGTGCAAATAATTTACAGAAACAAAAAAAAACTTTTTTTTTTCAATTTTTCCCGCAATTTTTTAATTAGGATGTGTTGTTTTTTAGAGCATAGCTAAAAAATTAATAAATTTAAGAGATAAATTTACTAGAATGTTCTGTCATAAGTAGCAAGTTTTTTTTATTAATTACAAATTGAATATCTCTACAGCCCGAACATGGGGCGTGTGGTTGACACTGGTTGATATAAGGACGGGCATAAACAAATAAGAAAAGATTTATAAAAGTTGAAAATGATTTATATGTGTTTTACTAATCGTTTTAAATTATTTTTTATAATAAATTAACTTTTATTTGTGTTTTATGTGTTTTATAATGCCAAATTTCATTGAAATCGGTGCAGTTCTATCGAAATCATATAGAATTACAGAATTACTGTCAATTACATATAGTAATATAATACGCATATATTGATGGTTTTATAAAAAAAAACTGATTTTCTCGAAGGTTTCATAATCAATGCTATCTACACCTACCATCAAGTTGACATTGACCTTGATTCTCTGACCGCTAACCCAACCATCATAATCTCTCCACTGCCCAGTAAGTATGAGGGCCCGGTCGTAAATGCTGGAGATGATGGTTATGATGATGATGATGATGATGATGATGATGATGATGATGATGATGATGATGATGATGATGATGATGATGATGATGATGATGATGATGATGATGATGGTGGTGGTGGTGGTGATGATGATGATGATGATGGTTTGTTTTCTGGTTAAATTCCCTGCCAACAGTAAAACCTAAATTCCATATTTTTCACCATAGCGCTTGTAGGTTATACAATCTTAGTTCTTTGGTCAATAAATAGCTCTGGCTGGATGCAGATGACCGTGTGGTGGCCGGTTAATAATAATAATAATAATAACTAATTTTAAAGTAGTCAAAAAACCGGTTGACTGTCATTTTGCTACTATAACCATATTCGTTGATGTTGGGGTTGTCGATGATGATGATTATGGAATGATTATTAAAGGTTAAAGTGTAATGGTTTGTGTGTGGTGATAAAAAATTGATTGTTGTTGATGACGATGATGATGTTGATGAAGATAGTTGTAACCACGAGTTTCGTGATGTCTGATTGCAGACTGCGTGGAGCAGAAGTCATGCGACGAGTGTCTCATGTCAAGGGTGTCCTCGAGGCTGGGCTGCAAGTGGTGCCAGACCCTGAAAACTTGCTCAGATGGATTCGATAGAATGAGAATGGATTGGATCAAGAGCAAGTGCCATGATAATGTAAATATATACGAAATTATCATTTTTGTTGTTGTTTTGGTCGTTTCTGCTGTTTTAGTGAGGAGCGGTGGTAAAAAAAGCTGTCTGTAACTGCACAAGAGGTTTATATGTAGCCGTAGTGGTTTCAATTTAATGTATTTTGATTGTACATGCCGGTGAATTAACTCTGTTTGTACCAGCATTACCTTAAATATTGTCTACTTGTTTTTACCGAGACTGGAAAGCAGAAATTCAATACGCGTTGCTCTTGCTGGCATTTAAAAGTCAGTTTTGTGTCTACAAAACTTATTATTGCGTTGGAACTGTTGACATCGTTGTCATCGCCATCCTCACATTATCCTCATTTTCAACATCATCATCACATGACTGTCGTCACCTTCATCGATGTCGTCGTCATCATGGTCACCGTCATCATCTTCATCATCATTCAAGCTCATCCGTTCTATTTCAGAGCATAAAAGACGCCGGCCTCTGCCAGCCTCACATGCGTGTCGACAACCACACCAACTGCACTTCAGTCAACAACACGACCTACGACTACAACGGTACTCTGTTTGCCGAGCCTGTGCCCATGAAGTACGACGTGGGCACCGAGGATGGAGGAGGCATTAACGCAAGTTCACACTGGCCGTTCTTCCTTGTAATGGCGGCTTCTGCTATCGTCCTGACTGTGGCCGTCTGGCTTTGTTACGCCTTCAGGTTCCCGAACTCTAGCTCGGGAAGATGGCTCATAGAGGTATGACAGTAGTGAATGAGGGACGAGGATTGAGTGGTGGAGGAAAGTGGGTGGAGATTTAACACTCTGGTTATGGAGTGTGCACACTGGGATATTCCGAAATATTATTTGTATTATTGCGAAGTGATATGATGATTAAGATGTTTGCTCGTTTGCTAGGCGACGGTTCGAATCCAACCACAGAGTTGTCATGACAGACAGCTAAGCTAAGGCTGATAAAAAATATAAAAAATTAAGCTTGAAGCACTGCGACTAGTTTCATATGAGCCGAAAGTTAGCTTTCGTATTTTGTTTGGTACAAACAACAAAAATTAAGAATAAAATTTTTTTTAATATCAATAAGAGACGACGAAAATAAAAGTTTAATCGCATTTGTGTACAATTTTTGTGCAAGCCGCACCTATAAATGACACTACGTTGTGCAGTTAAAAGTGTATAAGCTGTCGGTTTCAACGCGACTAAACGCGGTAGTAGCCTAGCCTAGGTCTGCCTCTGATATCGGAGTTTTTTTCAAAAAGCTGAGTTGTACAGAAGTCGGTTACCAATATTTCTTAGAAATGTGATCTTGAATGCATTAAATATGTAATAACAATAATATTATTATTATTAAGAATAAAAAGATATTATTATTTGTATCGTATTTTATAAAACCAGTTTTTTTTTTTAAACCACCCAGCACCGCTGCAACATGCTACCCGGCTTCTGTCGTCGCCTGTTCAACAGACGAGGCTCCGTCACAGCCCCCGGCGTTTACATCTCCTTCGATCGCGAATCAAGCCAGGAGATCGTCCTCTGATAACCGACCCGCTCCTTGTCGGAGGGATTGGGAATGGGGGAAGTGGTGAGGAGAGAGCTGGTGGTGGAAAAGAGGGCTTGCTGTTAGCTGTGGAATGAAGGTTTCTGTTTTGGTGTACATCAATTATTCTGGATACTCGTGATCCGCATGAATAAAAACCAAGAAGTAGATTTATGCAGTCAATGAGCATGCATGTTATATATATATTTATTTTTCCTTACAACTTGCGATTTGATTCATTTTATATTATACCTGCACGTTCTTTCTCGGTATTGCTACTTTTTCTCAAGTCACTTTCATCTTGCTTACTGATGAGATGGGATGTGCAATTGATCGAACACGGTCGCCCGGAATTCTGTATTGACATCTGCTTAAGATGAATCACCGAGGCAAGACTAAACAGGCTTCTCCGGTCTGATCTCGCCGAAGTTGAAAGCATCAGATGTCCTATTTATGATTTATCAACGCCTCCCTCTAACCATACTGCTCTCACTGTCCAGGATCAAATTTTTAGAAATTTTAAATTTTTTTTTTTATTAGTTTATAGGTGATGACTCTCTTTCCCCCTCAATCTCTATTTTCGCTATCCCTCCCTCCCTCTCTCTCTCTCTCTCTTTCTCTCTCTCTCTCTCTCTCTCTCTCTCTCTCTCTCTCTCTCTCTCTCCCTCCTTTACTCTCT
>OZ022242.1:3084665-3087165 GCA_963978895.1 Erpobdella octoculata
TACCGATCTAACCTTAAAACTCAAACGCAAACAAAGATCTACGTTTTCCATAACCTTTTGATGCTCCCGCAGGTCTTGTCACACGCACACAACAAACACACATGTACGTGTTCATACGTGCTACTTTGCATGCCTTCATCTCTTACTTAGCCTCCTTATTTGGCAGAAAAGAGCAAGTTTCCCCTGTTTGGCACACGAAGATGTCAAAAGACTGTGGTGACCGCCCGGGATAATTTCGTCGCGAGATGTCGTGAAAAATATAAGTTTATTCTACCGACGATTATATTATTTGATACTTTTTTTTAAGTTCAAACAATTTCCTCAACGAACGAGAACAATATTAATAACAAGAAAAAACAATAATTATTATATTCAAATGATAATAATACAACCTTGAATGGACATAATTCAAATAACAGTAAGGGCGTATAAAAAACAAAGAATGCCAATATTGTCATTTTCCCGTCCAGCGCATCCCTGATATCGATGTCTCGTCTGTCGTATAATTGCGCGCGGAAACTATATCCGCCGGCCTGAGCGAAAATTGGCGGGAAGGATTTTGCGTCCGAGCATTTCGCGCCATTACGAGGACATTTTTAGGAGATAAATTGCTTTAGTGAAGACAAAATAAGAGAACATTGCCATTGAAAATATTCACCCAGAACGATACTGAAATATTCTTAACGAAGCAATTTAAAGGAAATAATTTATCCAAAAAAAGAAAAGAAGAACATTTAATAAATATTAACAGTAATCTCGCTGGCGTGATGTAACAAGACGAGAAGCCACGACCACGGCCATATTGCCACATTGAGAATGCCACGTTGACATACACACAGATCAGCCCCATCGGGGTGAAAGAAAGAAATCAAAACAGCAGATTACCAAGCTGACAGCTGTCAGCTTCATTTTCCTGGTCGTGAACTGGCCATCATTTGCAGGTGTGTATCTCTTCTATGACCAGGCATTCCTGGCAGATGACCTCACAGCACCAGAGGAACTTGCATCGGCACTTCTCGTGTCGCTTGACCACCGTCGTCTTGTAGCCCCGGCCGCAGCAGAGCGAATGGCAGCCGTTTGGCCCGGTAGATTTTCTGTCGCAGCGACGACCTTTGGTGCCCCAGATGCCCTTTTTCGAGTTCTCTCTGCAGTAGTTTGGCGACTTGGCCATGAAAACCAGCTCTGAATCGGATATCGGTTCCTTGCTCTTTCTCTTCTCGCGTCGTTTCAAGTAGAACGGCAGTTTCAGCTCTCCCGATCCGATCTTCGACGTCAGGTAGGACATGTAGGGGGAGTAAGTCGAGAACACGGCGAGACTCATCTGCGGCGAGCCTCCGTCCGATACGGACCGACGCAGCTGCACTGGTCGTTCCTTGCCGCCGACGACGACGTCGTCCGATCCGGGCGACGGCGAGATCTCGACGCTGGACTCGTACTTGAGCTTCAGCTGGTCGCCGACCTTGCGGAAGTCCGGCAGGGCCCTCCAGCACGTCCGGACGGCACACGACCCGGAGACTCCGTGGCACCGGCAGGCGTGGGCCATCATGGAAGAAATCGTCTGCGAACAAAAACCCGGCAATTGAATGAAACGGTGGTCAGGTGTCTGTTATGATTTTTTTTTGTTATGTCAGGGAATCGGAGAAAGATGGGGAGTTAAAGGGGAGGATGGGGAGGGGGTATTCTAATTACTTCATCTCAAGCGGGGGAGGAAGGGGGAGGGGGTGCCCAGTGAGCCCACTCGAGGTATTCTAATTACTTCATCTCTGATGGGGAGTTGTAAGCGTGGCATAAAAATTGTTTGAATTATAGATTGAACGTGAGAGGCCCATATAAGAAGATGTTAAGAAATGGCGCGCACATTTTTCACCATAGAGTTAAATAATTTTTTTTTATTAAACTTCAAATCAAAAGAGAAATTTATTTTTAAAAAAGGGAAGGAGATATAAAGAACTATTTTTAAAGTTTTTCCTTTCTTCGTTGAATTAAAAGAAGACATAACTTAAACGACAACCATGAAATGCTCTATCTACGTGCATGTGTTCCTGCAAGTGTGTTTTTGTGTGTGTTCATTTAACTGTGTATTTGTGTGTGTTCATTTAACTGTGTATTTGTGTGTGTGTGTGTGTGTGTTCATTTAACTGTGTATTTGTGTGTGTGTGTTCATTTAACTGTGTATTTGTGTGTTCATTTAACTGTGTATTTGTGTGTGTGTGTTCATTTAACTGTGTATTTGTGTGTGTTCATTTAACTGTGTATTTGTGTGTTCATTTAACTGTGTATTTGTGTGTGTGTGTTCATTTAATTGTGTATTTGTGTGTGTGTTCATTTAACTGTGTATTTGTGTGTGTGTGTGTGTGTTCATTTAACTGTGTATTTGTGTGTGTGTGTTCATTTAACTGTGTTTGTATGTTCTTTTAAGGTAAATGTGCTTGACTGTTCTCATGTAAGTGTGTGTCTGTGTGTGAGAAAATGTTTGTGTTTATGAGAAAGATAATTATAG
>OZ022242.1:3092165-3094665 GCA_963978895.1 Erpobdella octoculata
CCATTGTTCGCAAAAATTAATTACGATTAATCGCAAAAAAATTTTCAAATCATATTGTAAATTTAAAAATTGATTTGAAATAATAAGTGCATTTATTCAATAACAATTTGAAATAATAAGTGCATTTATTTAATAACAATTTGAAATAACAAGTGCATTTATTCAAAATCATTCATATTGTCATCATTTCTTAGCCAGCTACTCAGTGAGACAAGTTTGTTAATATTGTCAGGAGAGAGTGAAGCACGTTTTTTAGTCACAATGTTCCCTGATAATGAAAATAATCGTTCGCACGGGACAGTTGTAGCTGGAGAAGC
Organism: Erpobdella octoculata; assembly: GCA_963978895.1. Taxonomy (NCBI): domain Eukaryota; kingdom Metazoa; phylum Annelida; class Clitellata; order Hirudinida; family Erpobdellidae; genus Erpobdella; species Erpobdella octoculata. The sequence goes on from OZ022242.1 coordinate 3,092,483, forward strand.
CAAGAATTTTCGTGCCAATTTTGCTAAATTAGCATATGCACCTTCATGCTTTCTCCACCATTCCAAAGGACATTCAGACAGATCAATCTGCGGCTCATTTTTATATTGTTCAAAAGAAGCAAACGACGATCGCGGCCGAAGAAGCTCATCGTCAGAATCCGAATCATCCATTTCCAACATTTTCCGTTTCTTTGTTGGTGGTTCTAGATAAAAAAGTATTTACGAGATTAAATAATGACTTCTAAAAATTAACAAATTAAATTAAATTTTGCTCTTTATATTTAGATTCTAGTCTAAAATAAATGATAACACTTTGATAAAAAAAAATAAAATAGTAACCAGAAGTTGAATCGTTTGGTGTCAACTGATTATTCACACGTGCATGAAGTCTTTGTAGATCTTTCCATACTTTCTAGTAGAACTAAAATTTTGTTCTTTTCCTGTTGGAATAATTCATCTATTCTTGAATTAATTGTTCGGTGTGTCGGTAGCACATAAGAGTTATCATCAGATGCAACACGTATGACATCTTGGAGCCCTTCGTCTGATATAATATTTATCGGCCTACCATTTCTAGCCATCCAGCTTGCAAGAGCTTTTGTAATTTTTTCCGATTTGTCTTTATCCATTTTTTTTTCAATTTCTTCGATCCTCAGCTGGCGTGACACTGGGACTTGCTGGACATTTGAAGCTTGGATAAGCTCAACATCGGAAGAATGTGTGCTTGCTTGTCGAATAGTTTTATTTGCCATGTCAACAAATGGATGCTTATTCCGAAGATGATACTTGAGCGTTGAATAACTTCGATGAAATTTAAATTTCTTACCGCAAATTGAACAGACAACAACATCTTCCGATTTAAAAACAAACTTTCCTTGCAAAATTGATTTTTCTGAATTCATTTTAATAACGATACTTCTCCGCGTTTAGACACAAACAATCAACACAACTCTCTAGCAAAATGGCGCAGAAAATGTACGGAACCACCGATATCGTACACGCTATAGACTTAGAATTATAGTACTATGGTACATAATAATAATTTAATATTATATTTTAGTGCAAAATTTAGATTAGTCGTTAAAATATTTAACGACGTTAATTTTTTTAATGCGCGCTAATTTTCTAGCGTTAATTAACGGAATTAATCGCGATTAATTCGCAGCTCTAGAAAAAATCAAAGGAAGGCACGGACGGATAGATGGATGGATGGATGGAGGGATGGAGGGATTCAGTGGCGTAGCGAGGGTAACTGGCGCCCGGGGGCAAGATATAAAAAATGCGCCCCCATCTTTCCCTGTCCTCCCAATTGGACAACCAAATCTGAGAACCAAAAAGCGTCAGATCTATATCCGGGGCTCGATGAGCCCCTTCCCAAAAACTTTTGGAAATCACTTTTGTGGAATAGTGAAAAAATACAATTTGTTAATTTTACATGTTTTACATGTTCAAAAATGACTAAAATTTAGTTAAATTGTTGTCTTTTTTTTTGCTTTTTGGCGCCCGCAAAGCCTGACGCCCGGGGAAAGATGCCACTCCCTGCTCCCCTCTCGCTACGCTACTGGAGGGATTGGATTGGTCAATGCTTGCCCCGACCACTTTTTGTCAAATAGCAATATTATTTTATAACGAGAGACTCGTTGATAGTCTGTCAATTGTTCATATGTTGAGTAAAAATGAAACTTCAAGAACATTATTATTAACAAGTACACGGTTTATTAAAATAGATTTTTAGTTTTTCCGATGTCAAATGCAAAACCATAAAGAAGTTTTTCGCCATTGCGTCGAATTAAAACCTATTTGCTATCAACAATAACCCAAATTAGATTAAACCATGTCATGTTTAAAGAAAAAACAGAAAATTTCAACTTGTTTGAAATTTTAAATCTTTTTTGTATGCTAAATGACATAAGAAGTAATTTCTTTGTTAAATGGTAGTTAAAGTTGCTATTTGTAGTTAACTTTTGTAAATGGTAGTTACTTTGGACTTTGGTAAAATGGTAATTATCTAAACACTAGACTGCCATTCATTTTTTTACTTTTTATTTTAGAAAACATTTTTTTTCTTGTTTAAATATAGATAAAATATATATATATAGTTAATATAAGATTAATATATCTTGTTCAGATATAGATGCATTTCATCATAAATTTTATTAAACTCGCCTACGGGCATTTAAAGA